>JAZGTI010005880.1:0-24489 GCA_036877585.1 Botia kubotai | reverse complement strand
GAGAGCAGCGAGTGGCCGTAAGCCACTTAATAGAGCACGAGCCACCGCACACTCGCGCCGCCAGGAGGGACACAACCCTGAGCACGAGCCACACCAGCCGCACCAGCATCTGCACCAGCAGCCAGCCCGGCTGCTTCCCCCACGCATCTCTCACTCACCTTTTCACAATAAATCCACCCTCCGGGGTATTTTCACACCGCCTGCCTTGTCGTGTGATTCTTCACCCGTGACAATATATATATATATATATAAATAAATGTTTGTGTGTGTGTGAAATCCTTCACTCCAGTTTTACTGACTATTGAGGAGCCTGATGGCATGGGGAAAAAAGTTATTGCCCACTCTGGCTGTGAGGGCCCGAATGCTACGGTACTGTCTGCCAGACGGTAGGAGGGCAAAGTGTGTATGGGAGGGGTGTGTGGGGTCATCCACAATGCTGATGGCTTTGAGTGACCCGGTAAGGTTCTCCGCCAGGTGAACACCAAGAAACAAGTCTATGAACAGCATTCTACATAGAAAGCACTATCACAAACTTAAAAGGTCTATTTTTTGTGTCATTTATGGTTGCTCAGACCGACCAATCACAAAGAGCTTTTATCTTGCATCAAAGGTTGTTTCTAATAAGGGGTAAAAATGCAAGAAATTAACAGAAAAGTGCAGGTACCTTGTAAACCTGCGTCTGCGGACGGGAAGAGCCAAGTCAGATAATGCTAGTTTGTACCCATGAAGAGTCCTGACAAGGAGTCCTCTTTGTTGCAGTCAGGAAAACGCTTTTCTGGTGTGGACTGACGATTTGTTTGTTGCTGGAATGTTGTCTCATCACGTTTGTTTAGGACACAGTGTTTAACTCTGGTTTAAACTCTCTGGGTTAAACTCTCACAGTGTTTAAACTCTGTTTAACTCAACCAGTCATGAGCCATCGATTAGCCAAGCCCTCTCATAGGCAATTATGATGCACCAGCTCACCAAAGTTCTGATCACCTGCACCTGCAATCACTCATCAACTCACCAGATATAAGCATACACTGAGCCAGCACTCACTGAGCCAGTCTCCTCGCCTCCTGTGTCTTCCCCACTCCAAACCTGTGGATATTACTCACCAGTTACTCACTGAGATATCCAGCTTGATTTGTGCTTCCATCTTGTCCACTCTCTCACTATTCTATAAGCTCCAACATCTGTTTAACTGTGGGTACGCCTGGAAACTTTACCTCTACAATTGAACAAACCTCTTTTTATTCATGGCCAAGAAGGACAGAGGCTTGTACCCCTGCATAGACTATCGTGCCCTCAATAAAATTACAGTAAAATTCCAATACCCTCTTCCCCTCATCCCTGCAGCCCTGGAACAGCTTTAAGGAGCAACAGTGTTCACTATGCTGAACATTTGCAGCGCATATAACCGCATCTGAATATGTGACAAGGACAAGTGGAAGACAGCTTTTGTGACCCCTACAGACCATTATTAATTGCTTATTGTAATTGACACCTACGTATTTCAGGATTTCAGGCATTAGGTGCTCTGGGACTTACTCTACCAGTTCATCCTCTTCTATATAGACAACATTTTAATGCACTCCCAGAGCATGGCCAAACATCGCCATCATGTTGCAGGGTCCTGACGTGTCTGAGAGATTGTAACCTCTTTTTGAGGTGCTTATAACCTCATCTAGATATGAGGGGGATGAGTGGAAAACTGCATTTGTGACCCCTACTGACCAATGGGAATGTTTAGTTATGCCCTATTGTTTGGTAAATGCCCCCTCTGTTTTCATGCATGAGGTGTTAAGGGACTTCCTCCATCAATTCATATTTGTCTCCGTTGATGATATCCTAGTGTACACCTGGAGCTTGCCTGAATATTGCCACCATGTTGCAGATATCCTATAATGTCTCAGAGTCTATGACCCTCTTCTTAAATGCTGAAAATGTTCCTTTTATCGGTCCTCAGTTCAGTTTCTAGGATACAGTATCAGCAAAGATGGCATCCAGATGGACAAGGGGAAGGGGGTTCCCAATACACTTTATCCATGCACCTATTTTTCTAAGAAGTTCACTCCGGCAGAGCAAACTATAGGACTCCTAGCAATCAAGCTCTCCCTAAGGAAGTGGAGGCATTGGTGAGAGGGTGCTCAACAACCCTTTACAGTTCTCACCAACATAAAACCTGGAATACCTCAAGGCCGCTAAACAACTCAAGCCAAGTGGGCTCTTTATTACCAGATTCCATTTCAGCATTTCCTATGGACCTGGTTCCAAAATACTAAAGCTGAACCTATTTTGCCCTCTACACTGTTTCTCAACCCCATTCAATAGACCGTCAACTCTAGACCCTCTACCGATGACTCTATGCCTGCTCCCCCGGGATGCCCCCTGGTCCTCAATTTGTTCCAAGAAACCAACATATTCTGCTCATTCATTCCGGTCACACATCAGTGGGCACTGGTCATTCAGGGGCCAATGGAACCCTCTCCTTTCACCTTCCCATTCACCTCTCTCGCATGCCCACAGAGCTTGGCCCAACTAAGGAGCTCCCCTTCCACTCACCCTAGAGTATGGAACAGTCTACAGGGTTAACAAGATCCTGGGGATCCAGCATGAGCCAGCTCCCAAGTGAGCCAGTACTTATCACTTGGTGTCGATAATTGTAAAGGGCTACTTGCCTTTTACTCCATCCTCCAGTGATCTCCTCTGTGTTGTTTCCTTGTTGAATCCACCTGGTTCCAAGTCTCCTGTGTGTCTTTTGTCCACCTGTTCTACTTACCTGAGTCTACTTACCATAACATGATTACTACTTGCAAAAAGACTAATATCTAAAAAAAATACATATTCAGTTTCCATTTTGATGCCAAAAAAATAAACAAAAAAGGGAAAAACTGCACCATATTCTCTAATAACACATAGAATGTGCAAGTGATTCTGTCCTGCAGTCACAGTGCTTTCAAAGCAGATACTGGAGCAGATCTGACAGGCATGCGGTTCACTATCAAGTGTGTCTTATCTATGATTAAACATTATCATAAAATCTTCAGTAGAGGGGCAAGCTGGAGGAGATCATGGGTAGTCAGTGAGAGAAGGAGAGACAAAAGGAGGATGAATTAAAGAAAGGGTGACACAGAAAGAGAGTGAGGAAACAAGCAGAGAACAGGTGGAGATATACAGCATAGCAGAGAGGGAAAATAATGGGAATTCAAGAAAGATGGAACACACATAGGATTTCAAACAGAATGCACAATAACAGAAAGAAAAAAGGAATACCAAGGGGAATTATGACATCATTGAGAGAAAGAAAGGGAGAGAGAAAGAGAGAGATTTTTTCACAGGTGGTCTCCTGGTGGTGGTCTCACAACAGATTCAGCTCTGTCTGTCACGTTAAGAACATGCTGAGCTCCTCTGCTCTCTTTTCCCTCACCTCATCTGCAGTTCTTTGCACAATCTAAAACCTGATTCCTTAAAAATGCATCACCAAAAGAAGTGTTGAAAAATAGAAGACAGCCATGAAAATATTGACCTAAAAATGTTAAGCCAGAAAAATTAGAGCAATAGATGAATTGATGGATTGAATAGATGGATAGGCAGACAGACATATAGATCGATCTCAACACAGAGTTGGAATATGGAATGCATCAGCTACTCCCTACATACTGTTACAAGAGTCAGAATTGGATCATGCATTCTGTGAAATTCTGTGGACTTGACCTGAAACTGCCTAGAACTGTCAAATGTATTTGGAAAGAGAGGAAGAAAGCATGCAGTCAGTCGACGTGGAGTGTGGGTTGTGGGTAAAAACATATGAATCATTAGTGAGCCCTGCAGCTTGGCAGTATGAGAAACATAAAGGCCAGGGAGACTCCTGCTGTGCAGCCTTACATAATGTACCCTGGCTTTTTCACCCATTAAGGAGTTTGTTGTTCTTTTGTTTATCAGAAGAATGACTATAGCTGATTTCACTAAAAGGTATTTCAGGTGCAGCTTCAGGGTGTAAAGAAACAATTCACCCAAAAATTAAAATTCTGATCAGTGAAACATGAAAGGACAAATGCTAAAAATGTAATGTATTGTAGAAGTGTGTTTTGTGATGGCAGTTATTGGGGTCCAGTCTGTCAAACTTTAAAATGAAGAATCAAAGTTTCTGAAAAAAGTACACAAAATATGAAATAGCATTGCATGAGGAATGATTTTTTGTCATTATTTCCCCTGAAGCTTTTATATCTTACATGCACTTCCACATATTCAAATTTACCACTTTGCGAATGGTCACGTGACATGCAACTGTCGATGATGATTGGTCATGACATCCACCATGCCATGATTTTATGGTTGCTGGTTTTCAGTAAATCAATGAAAATTTTAGTCTGCTCTTATTTTTAATCTTGTGTCTTAAAGGACTAAATGAAGACACAATTGACAATAAACTACTCCCTTAAGTCAGTTCTTTCTATTTTTATTCTTTTTGTTTTTGGCCCTTATTAGATAGGACAGTAAAGAGACAACTTGAAAACATACAAGGTGAGAGAGAAGGGAACAGCAGTCAGGAAATAGCCGGGACTCGTATTCAGGTTACATTGAGCACTATTGCACAATTTGGCTATTGGCGCCGATATTAAACCAAAAACATTTGGTTTAATGAGAATTGCACCATAGCTCATGGTTCATGTATGTACAATCTGTAAGTAACTGCTATTGTTTTTACACTTGGTTTGGTTGCTTGGTCCAAACCCAAATACGAATCCACAACCCCCGACCCCCTGCCCCAGCAGGTCTGTTATCACATTGCAGTATTTGGCATTGAACTGTGTCATGTTTGCGTCATCAACGTGACCACCATGGTGAGCCTTAGCAGCAGCTGTTTAGCACTGTAGCTGGGGGACCAAATGCACTAAAAATGGAAAGTAACTTTTCAGCTAACTTTTTTACTTGTCTTTTTGTCCTATTGGTCATAATTCTAAAATTAAACACTAAATAAACTAAAATTTCATCTGAGACTGCTGTATTGCAAGGGATGCAATGCATGCATCTGCTAGCGAAGACAAGTGCCAATTAAAAATGCTTTGTGAAAAATTCTAAGATAGGCAAATTATACATAAATAGTATCTCTTTGTTAGTAGTTTTACACCAAACCAAACAATCAAAAATCTAACATCAAACAGACTCAGGACTAAACAGGACTAAATTTTTAAGGCTTTTATATTTTTAAGACTCTCTTCCCCAGAATAAGTAGGTATCCAACAAGGCAACAAATTGAACGTACTTCATTTTTATTTGGGTCAAATTAAATATGCCACCTCCCCCGACTATGATTCATAAATAATGTTCAGGCCATGACTGTTTTTGTATTATTTTTTATGGCCATGTCGCTGCATGCCCATACTCTCTGCAGTTTTGTATCACTTAAAGAAACCACTTCTCTTTAAATAAAAATATTATTATAAAACACATGACATGTGACATGGATATCACAGGAAAAAAATCATTTATTCATCTGTGGTATATTTTGCTTTTAAATTGAGTAACATTTGCTGAACTAATAGCACTCCTGGAACTTAAGAGATTATGTACTAAATTAATAAACTCTGCATGCAGGTTACATCATATCCAGTGTAACATTTTTGTTTAACATTTGACCGACCCCTTTATCAAAAGCAACCTGCAGCTCATTCAAGATAAACATTTTATGTGTATGTACAGTCCCTGGGATTCAAACCTATGACACTGCAGTTGCTAGCATCATGCTCCACCCTCTGATCTATAGGAAAGCTCAAATGGAAGAAAATGAGATGCAAGTTTGTAATCCTTCATTGTAATAACAGAAAGTCAGTAGATGCCTGCAGGGTTTAAATGTGGCGGGAAACCCATTACTGAGTATAATTAAAGCCTGAAATCTTTTTTAGCCACCCTGCAGTCTGGCCATCTGCCTCACACTCCTCCTCTCATTTCCTGCATCTTACTTCTGCCTTCTGGCCTGTGGTGACCATATCGAAACCATCATCATTCCTCCTTGTCTGATAAACGGAAAGGTTGGATTCACATTACGAATCAGTTCTGGCATGATGCCTCCAACTCAGATTCATCTGAATCTGTTCTCGTTAAACAGTGAGTGACACATTAAGTGTGTTTAAGTCAATTACTTTTTAATAATGGGTGATCCGTTTATTTTGGGAAGAGAACAATTCAATTACATTGAACATGGGTGATTAATTCTTTTTGTGGATTCTATTTGGTTATTAATCAAAGAGTTGCTCTGTAATCATTTTCATGGTTCTCATGTTCTTCCTCTCCTCAAGATACTAGATTTTACTAGAATTCTATCTGGACACCTTCTAAATTGCTTTTCATTAGTTAAATGGAAAATCTTGATTTGCAAAGGTGAGAATAAACAGAAAACTGCAGCTGAATTATTCAAACAGAAAATAAAATTTACACTGAGTCTGAGTCTAGATCTGATAACAACATAAATGTTTGCACCTCATGTCTCCTTTCCCCTAATAATAACAATATTGCACTCTGTTGCAATTTTAATGATCATACCTTTGTTTGCAGGAAAATGAAAAACAAAAATTATTAGATAACCCCATGAAGATAAAGCTTCATAAGTGACTATTTTGCAATGCTCTACATAGGCAGCAACCCGAAAACAGTGCTCCACATGTTTGCATGTTGCTAAGACAACGTGATAGTCTTACCATGGCAAAACAATGACACAAACAAAACTATACATTTACATTTGGCAGACGCTTTTATCCAAATCGACTTACAGTTCATTCAAGTTATATTTTGTCAGCACCTGTGCATCGAACCCACCACCTTTGCGTTGCTAGTGCAATGCTCTGCCAACTGAGCTACAGGAACACCTACAGGAAAATAGTCAATTTCTAATTAGATTGAACTATAATGATACTCTTTAGTATGTAATGAAATACATTTATATTAACTCGCCTCATCCATCACCATATACTTTCTCACAGGTCTTGGTGCAATGCATCGTGGGATTGCCTTCAAAATAAAGGCAGTGCTGCCTTGGAATTCGGCAAAAATGAGGTATCTTATAAGGCAGTATTACTGTTTTAAGAACAGCCTCCACATTGTGAGCAGGCATATGACACCTTAAAATGCTGCTTAAATAAACAGCTCCCTAGATTTGGAACAGAGTACCTGTGTTTGTGCACCCTTTTAGAGATGTTGGAAAAAACAGGAAAAATAAACAGGAAATGGAATCAGTAGACATAAGACCCCTGAACACACATCAACAAAAATACACACCTCCAATCTCTAATCTTAATCCTTCAATCTCACAAACAAACACTTAACACTGTTAAATTTCCTGTACAGGAAGTGACAACACTCACCAGTTTGCGTTGGCACCATCCACAGACCCCGCACAGCGCCACCAGCCATACAACGCACACAGTTAAACCCACCGACACAAGGAACACACTCAGGGACAAAGAACCTGTAAAGAGAGAATTGCTTCAGATGCATTTTAAAAGCAACATAGTAAATAGAAACAGAGCCAGACATAATTAAACAGTGTTAAATGTGGCCTACAATAATGACCTTCTCTGTCTGCAGCAATATTTAACACTTTTTCATGTTTTATTTCTTGTCCCCCTAAATTCCATTTATGAAGTCATGAAACTGAGGTGAGAAGATTGAGGTGATGTGGCTTTGAAGGCCAGGACAATGAGAGATCTCAGAAGAACAATATCTGAGATATCTATCTTCTTTTAAAGTCACTGCTTAGGAGCACAGCTGAAAAGTTTGAAGGTAATATGGTAATATTTTAGATTAAAAAAGTGTGATAGAAAATTTGACAGTAATCCTCCAACTGAGAAACCAAAGAATAGAGAGAATAATATATATTGTGGAAAAAAGAGAAAGAGCCGCAGAGGTTCAGTCAGAAGGGAGGCGGAAAGGAAAAGGATAAATGATTTTATAATGTCTCTTAGAAATATATAAAATGGGAAAAATTACAGTGAGAGGAGAAAAGGAAGAGAGAGGTGTGTGTGTGTGGTAAGGTTATGTGAATGTTTTTATTCTTTGATTTAATGCTATTAGCTTATGGAAATTGTACTTTGCCAACAGACAACGATTAATGGCAACATTGCGGGCGGCTTTTACCCTGCAGCTTTGGGTCTGTGTGGGTCTTAATGTCTCACTATAGTGATGGGACACTATATCCATCAGATCAGTTCATTTACTTATACTTTATACTTATACTTATGATCATTCATTTAATTTCATTGCATTCTTAAAATTTCTTAGAAGAAATGAAAATAGAAACAAATTAGATCACTTAAAATATATTAAGAGTTGAAAGCTGTAAAATTAATTTTTATGAGTATTGTTTAAGTTCATATTGAAATCATCAATAATATTGGTGCTTGATTGCTGAATTGCTGAATAGCTCAGTTTGAGATCATGTTGAGATCTCTTCTCAAACTCTCATGGAGACATTTGTACAGTTTGTTTTATCAGGGGAAACATCTGAGACATATGGGACTTAAGCAAAAAGGTTTCAATTTGCTCTTCATTTAATCTCATTGTTTCTTGTTGTTACAAGAAAAAAATGAGATATTGAGGAGATCTCATCTGTGATTTTCCTTTTCTATGGGCTGCCTTTTTAAAGTAAACTGCATGTCTCATTGTTCCTCGCAGTCCTTTGAGCAGCTCATATTCTCTGTAACGTTTGCATTACATTCACAACAAACAGATGCAAAAAAATGACCTGCGTTTGTGTTTAAAGTAACCAGCACCCTCTTGAGTACTGATGTCTCTTACCACCACAGCAATAACAGCAACACCCCTGCACACGTTCAATAAAATACGTGCTTGCAGCGCATTTGCCTAGTATGTTTCTTTAAGGAGAGTAAAATCCAAAACAAGTAAAACATTGAAGCTGGTGCCTTCTCGATAGCTGTAAGTTAGCTGTCGCAGAAAAACAAATCTGACAGATAACAACTCAAAAGACACAGATAAGCATAATCAACATGCACTGACTAAAATAAACACACAATGGAACACTTGCATTCACTCATTCTTGAGCCTGGTTTCTTCCAAGGTTTTTCCCCATCACTGGAGTTTTGGTTCCTTACCCGTGTCACTCTGTTGGCTTGTTTACTGGGAGACTGCTGACATTTAACTTGGCTTAGGGTTTTGTAAATTGTTAATATTGCATTTAATATTATGATCTAACTACAGTCTTAAAGGCTGTAATTTATTTGATTATTTCGTCTCCCCTTCTCTTTCATTATGCAAGGTTCAAATATTTTATGGTATTTTATGGTACTCCTGTTCTGTAAATATTTTTTCTAAGCACCACCTCCATGTAAGCTGGAACAGCATATCTTAATATGATACCTGTCATCTATCATGTTAATTGACTAAATGTCTCATAGTGTCAGAAGTATATACTGTTTCAGTTGGCAGTCTGAATACAGGTACAAGACTTCACATGTAATAAAAGGTATTTATAGTCCAAATGTGTTGTAATTATCATCTGTTCCATCGACTTTATAGTCATAAAACAATTACAATCTCAGTATCACTAATTACTTTTTTTTACTAATATACATCTTATAATTATGAATAACATTTGTAATAATACCATGTATTCTGTATTCTTGTGTTGTACATGTTTTATAATTTTCCTGTTTTCTGTGTTCTTATTTTCACTGTAT
Source organism: Botia kubotai (assembly GCA_036877585.1). Lineage (NCBI taxonomy): Eukaryota > Metazoa > Chordata > Actinopteri > Cypriniformes > Botiidae > Botia > Botia kubotai. The sequence goes on along the minus strand of JAZGTI010005880.1, from coordinate 14,812 downwards.
GTAAAGCTGCTTTAAAGCAACTATATAAATAAGTTTGAATTTAATTTAATTGAACTCGTCTGTCTGCAGCACTCACTTTACCGTAACTGACAATAAGCCTCTTTTGGTCTAAGTGTCTCTGTGGGGTGATATTTCCAATTGCTTTCTATTGACTGCGCTGTTAGCAGTTGTATTCATTACATCTGGCCTTTCATGAGAGAAATCCATAAGTGATATGGTGTGGATCGGGGAATAGAACTGGGAAATGGCATGAGCTGGACTCATGAGCTGGTTACAGCACCTGCCTGGGTCTTTGCAAACAGTGTTTTACGATAAGCTGGCAAACAGGCAAGCTTTTATGAATAATCTTTTGCATTTTCTTCATGCCCTTCATCCTTATTTAGGAACAATTTCCACAAAGCAATCTGTAACTTTTGCCTCTCTATCACCATTTCTGTTTGACGGAAAAAAATTGCAGGCTACTTGTGATGTTTTTTTAACATGGATGAAACGTTTCAATTCTAAACAACTACTACTGTAAAAACAAACTACAAATTCTGCAGCATCTACAGTACCTGGACATGCCATATAGCGGATGGACATTTGCTGTGAAGTCCTGACAGCCACCAATTATAAATCATTCAGATTGACCATTGTAAATTTGGGTAAAGTAAGGAGATCGTGTTGAACACTTACTTATTATATACTTGCCCAATAACTGATTTTTGTTCATTTTAAGCAAAAAAGTTACAAATTGCAGCTTTAAAAAGGATTTTTAAAGAATGTCACAAATTCGTGCTGGCAGACAGTGGGAGATATATTTACAATCTACTCTCTGCCTCAAAAACACAAGCGTCTTTTTATCAATAATGGCAAAGGCATAAATCCATAACCGCTGTCTGAAATAGTGGCATGGCTCCTCACATGCAGTTGTAATTGAATCAGTTCACTCACTGGTCCACGGACCTGGCGCCGTGTATTTGATGAAGGAGCTCTTAAAGTAGCTTTCATGTCACAGAACAGCATGAGAGTAGAAACACACAGTGCCTAAAGAAACTGTTTACCCTCATCTGCCCACGATATTCACGAAATCCTCCTAAAAGAGTCTGTTAACAGACACCGTTCCCAATAATACATGCTCTGCCATCCAGCACCTTTTTGGTCATGGCACCAGGTGACAAATGGGGCTGTGCCACTTCTCACTGGATATTTCTCAAGCAGCACAAAAAAGGATACTGACAGGGTTGTGCCAAAAACTGACAAGATTATTTGTGGGTCAGATCCAAAGCAAAGTTGTGCAAGTAGATCTTTTATGAATGTGACCTGATTCTTGATGGTATAGGGTGATAGATGTGTGTGGATTACAGTAGAATTCTTATGGCAACAGATGGATAATCGGTTATTTACAGTACATGTTAAGATGTCAAGATGATGTGTGGTACAAAAACATATCTATTGAAATATACTGTAGAATTCCAATGATTATTCAAGAAACTTTATGTCATAGATATTTCAATTTAATTAGGACAGCAGAGGGAAAAGACTCTTCAAGGTTTTAAAGGTTGCACTCTAAAGCAAAGGTCTGAAACTACAGATTCTTAACACCAAAGTAAGGACGACACAGAGTATCTGCCACACAAGCACTTAAAATAGGAAGGATAAATAATAAAAAACAGCTTATTTTGCTTAGGCCAAGCACACAACGCTAGCTCATACTGGACACCACAAACAGACAATTTCAACTTCCCTGATGTTGAAAACTAAACATCTGGATGCTTAAATTCAAGACCTCCTGTTGACCATCTCTGATTACTACAGCAGACACCTCAGGTAATCCAGAGTGTTCTTGGTTCTGTCACAAAAATAGTATGTTTTAAGATACAAAGAATGAGCTATTTTAAAGAGGTTTCAAATTAAATTAAAACTATTAAATGTTGCAAACATCTAGGGCTGTCCTACAAAGGATAGATGTACTACATATGCAGAATATTGAATATGTATATGAATCCACACACACACACACACACACACACACACACACACATATCTTTAGCATCAGCATATTACAACATTTATCATCTTGTCATTATATTGTTCGTTCTGCTTTGCTTCATTTCATATTGAATCCTATAATACCAAACCATTTAGTATCGCTTTAACAAATGAATAAAATATAATATCATAAAATGGTTATGTTTATTATGAATACAGAATATTATGGTATAATGGCTTCGGATGTAGTGGTTAAAATACGGTACATAGAGTATTGCAGAAATATGCTTCGAGGGGAACAATTGTTGTGTTGCATTAAGTTCACACGGAAGCTATTAGCAAACCAATCAAATGACCCTTGAACAAGGTAAATTACAGTGGGAAGGAAACTCTGTGATCTGTTATCTGAGGTACTGCAGTTAAAACTGGATTAAAGCCGTTCTTAACTGGCTGGTGTAGATTTGGAGGATCTTAGAATCAGCACAGGAGAAAAAAGCAAGCTCAGGATGAGGCCCCTGACACGAGGCCAGTGCGTTCCACCCAGACAGCAGGAGACAACCTGGATATACAGCGACCTACTTTTCAGAGAGGGCAGCATAGGCTGGAGCCGATTCACAGCCTTTCATGTGTCTGCACAGCACAACAAGAGGCTTATTTAGGCTCACCCAGGACCCTGCACTGTCTCCAAAGATCCAGCTGTCTGGGGCCAGTTCCTGGCTGCTATATGAGGAACATATATGTGTTTTTCTAGCAGGTTTTTCATTGGCAGGTTAAAAAAGGGGAGCAACAAAATGTTTCTTTCCTTCATATTTGACAAAGACAAAGTGTACAGCAGCCTGCTATTTTTATGCTTGTATTTATTCAGCCTTTATTTGTCCTGACAGGTTATTGGGAACACGTTGCTTTTATAATAACAAGCTGGCTAGCAATCTGAAACTCTCTCGGCAGAGATGAAATGGATATAATTTGCCACATGCTTTGCCAGGCCTGCTCGGTGAGAAATGTCTGAGCCAATAAAGGCAATCAGGATGAGCCAATCAGAGATTATGTAATATTGAGTTATGATGCTGGACAATGACTGGTCAATTCGGTTTTCTATTACAAGATACTTTTTATTTAAAGATGATTGTATTACACCAAAGAACTTGATCTATTTTTTCAGCAAAAGGTCCAGCAGGGATTTCAACAGTCACAGAGGTCCATTCCTTTCTCACCTATTCCTTGATCTTGGTGATATTGCTAATATATGTTGACTAGTTGTACTAACCAGCTAGTCTAGATTTTTTTTTTTTTAAGTGAATGAGGAGATGCTAATTCTCAAAAAAGGTGTGCTAACAGAGCTTTAATCACTGTAGTTATACTAAGCCTATGGGATTCTGCAGGTTTGATACAGTAAAATTGTGCGTGGTGGACTAATTACACAGGGCATTCAGTATTTCAGACAACACACTGACTTGCAATAGCCTTGAGTAATGCCTGTAACCATAACGACAGATAGCAATAAAATAAAACTCTAGGCCGGGTTTAGGTTTGAATACAATGCGAGTGTTGAGCTACACTGAAAAGTTCTTGACAACATAACTGAAAGAGTGAAGAATGCTCCACAGTTTAGAATAAGACTGAAGTCTTAAAATGTGCAATGGAATGTGTTTACCATAAATCAGCGCCCCAAACAGGACTAACAGCATTCTGCTGCTGTGTGCCTGTAACTATAGAGAAAAGCTGCTGTTAGGGTCTGAGTTAAGGGCAGCCTGCCAGCAGGACCTTGGAGAGATCTGACAAGTATAGTCATAATACTTACACAGAAATGGCCAGACGAACATGAAGTTCATATGCTACCTTTCTTTTTCTTTTCTACCTTTCTATCATTTATATAACTTTTGTTAGTAAAGACTACGTCTTGAATTTAGTTTATTTTTCTAACTCCACTGGCCAATAGTTGTCACCTGTGTTAATCATGATCCTTGTTAAATTGTTAAATTTATCCTTAAAACATGAAAAAGCTATTTGCCAACAGAATAATAAAAATAAACATTGTTTATACTCTAAAAATAAATATCATTATTTCACTTTTTTGCTTCTCTTGTTTGTAAATGTATCTTGTTTTAAGGATGTTTGGATATCTTATTGGAAAAGCAAGAAACTTTTTTGTTAATAAAATAACATTAAGGCAAGGCTACATGCCTTGCTACTCTTCCTTGCCAACTGAATTTATTTTACCGCCATTTATTCCCTGTATGTTCCACCAATAGGCTTAAAGAAACAATATAAAATTTCCTGCTTCTGTGCACAGTTACACTAACATATATTTACCAAAGCGACGTACAGTGCATTCAAACGCTTCACTTGATGAGTACATGCACTCCCTAGGAAACAAATACATGACCTTGGTGTCACTAGCACCATACGCTATCAGTCAAGCTACAGAAAACTGTTACTGCACTGTTTACTATTGCACCAGTAAGCTTATCATTCTTTTCATATTTCAGAATCAATCATTTTGCAAATTTTGATACCTCTGGTGTTGAATCATCTCAATTTCTCCATGTGGTATGTTACAACTCCTGCTTGTTAAGCGGGCGCTCCGCTTGACTGCTTTATTCACAATCCTGTGACTGTCTGTGCTTCACAGCTGTTTATTCAGATAAAGCGAGCCAATCAAATACAACCTTGCTTCCATGTGTGATTGATAGCTGGCTTTATCAGGTCAATTCTCCAGCAAACTGCTGGAGGCTCTACTGTTTACATGTGTGTTAAATGAGGCCTGAAACTCACACTAGGCACTCTGATCCGCACCTGCGCACGTTTGACCCCCAAAGCCTGATCCGTTTGGGGGGGGCAATCACGTTTGGCACTGTTCCAAAGGCAACCGTGCAAAGTGTGAGTACACCCTAATACCCCCAGGGTTTTTACACCTATTGACGAATGGGCTTCCAAGACTTTTTGTAGCTGTACATACTTAATAGACAAAGATTTAAAAAAATATATTTGCACAACGTGCACAAAGTATTTTTAGCTGAGTATAGAGTTTATAATTACTATGTTTTTATATTTGCAGGTTTTCCAAGACTGTAGAACAAGACCAGCCAAGCAGCTTACCAGTGTATGTTGTTTTTTAACTGCTGGTGGTATTCCCACATGTCTTCTTATCAAGATTAGTCGGGGCATTAAGGTTTATCTGGTTAAGATAGCACAGTTAGCCTCTGTTGGTAGATGTCATAACTACACCATCACGGGGGAAAGAAAAATACTTGTTATATTTCCTGGCCATCAGCTGGCTGTGAGAACAAAAACACTATGCCAAAGTCCCTTCAAAGCAAGTCAGTCCTCTAAGCCTCCATCTTGGTAATGTGCCATGGCAACTATTTTTCAGTGACACAGCTCCAAATGAGTACAAGCACAGTTCTAAACTCAACCGGGGGATAAACATACATTTAGTGAATGGTTGTACATTTATATTATTATGGTTGTACACAACTATAGCTCCTTATAGCTTCTAATTCTGTACAAACCGGCTAATTTGATTGGAACTGATAGCCAAACTAGGATTAGAAGCTCACTAAACAGGCTATAGGTGGTCCATGGGCATGTGATCCAGAGCTGTAACACTGCTGGTGAACAGCAGCTGGTGAATGGTACTGGTCCAGGAGATAAACATAATAACCATATCAGAAACAACATGGTCATTCATATGAGACTTTTCAGAAGGGTAGCAGGTGTGGGTTTGTTTAAAAGAATGTGGCGAACATCACATCTTCAGAAGGAAGGAGTTAAAAATGTCTGAAGTCCAGACCATAAGTGCTACTGGGGGATGTTTGGGCATCTGAGAGTGGAGAATGAAGAGGACATGAAGATGAAAGTGAGAGACTCTGAAAGAAGAGCAGCAGGGCACACAGAAGTGAGAGAGAGAGATAGAGAGAGAGGGAGAGAGAGAGAGAAATGAAGCTCATGAAGCAGTCTGACAGATGAGACACTGAGTGCTACTTGAGTGACAGAATGCAGAATGAGTATGAAGGAGAAATGAAGGATGAGGATGAAAGAAATGAAAGGGAAAGATCATGATGCCTTACGTCTGCTGTTGTGCTGAAGAACTAAAGTGGGCAGTATAACCAAAATCCTACAGTACAAGTAGTTTTATGGCATGATAACAATGTATACAGAGATATAATACTTTTTGCTGGATATTTAAATATAGTTAAATAAAGTAAATACAAACATCTTAATGACTGTAATTAATGAGCTGCCTCTCATTCATTCCGCCTCCAGAGGAGCCCACACCCGAATAGTGATCACAGACATTTTCTTCCTTTCTGAACCGCGTAATTTCTTTTCCCAAACCAGTTAACCGCAAACCATGGCCTCTATGTGAAAACCCCACTCCGTAGCCATTTTTCGCGTTTCTGACTTGATTTCATTGGTCAACTATATCACAGCACTGATTGGCTACACAGCGTTATGCCAAACACACTAATTTTAATACAATACCCAAAAGAGATACACAAGTGTATAAGTGAAACGATGTCAAGTCAAGTCAACTTTATTTATATAGCGCTTTTTAAAAAATGTTATTGTTACAAAGCAGCTTTACATGTATGATGTACACACAATTTACCACTTAAATAAAACGGTGTACAAAATGAATAAAAATAGTGCTTAAAACTACATATAGACTATAAACACAAAATAGATATACAAATACACAAATAGATATATTTAAAACTTATTATTAATTCTTTTGTAAAACAAACAATGTGTCTCTGGACCACAAAACCAGTCTTAAGTAGCATGGGTTTATTTGTAGGTAAAAATTATAAATTTTTCTTTTATGTCAAAAATGATTAGGATATTGAGAAAAAAGAACATGTTCCATGAAGATATTTTGTCAATTTTCTACTGTAAATATATCAAAACTTTATTTTATTAGTGAAATGCGTTGCTAAGAACTTTATTTGAACAACTTTAAAGGTGTTACGTGCACAGACTTATTTTGAAGTCCTCTGTTTGTTTCTAGTTTTTCTGTTTTCATGCACTTCCAGTTTGTTAATCATCATCACCTGTTTCACTCTGATTAGTCGCCCTATTTAAGTTCCCTGCTTTGATGTTTAGTTTGTTGGTGATTGTTGGATTATGTGGTTTTCTCATTACCTGTATTTCTTCGGATTATCTCATTGAGCTACGCTGCTGTGCATATGTTATTGAAATTGCTACAATTAAAACGGTTAGGTGTTTGTAAGTTTTCTTTATTAAGTATCTTTAGTTCGTATTCCCGTGTTTTCGCTCCTTGGTCTCAGTCACCCTGTCGTCACAAACACTAACCGAAACAGAAGGGGTTTCTTATGATTTCTAAACTTATTCTCAGGTGACCACGTAACTGGATTGACCAATGAAATCGAGCCAGAGACGTGAGTCATGGCTGCGTGGTGTGGTTTTCGCATAGGGGGCGTGGTTGGTACAAAAAAATGATGCGTCTGAACCTGTACATAAACAATGGCATTCTTCTAGCTTCCGTGTGAAGCACTGCCAATTTATCTGCCTTACCGATAGTGGTGGACAGGGCGAGGCTTTGTGAAACACTAAAACAGTTTAAGCAGAGCTTTCAAAACAACATTGACCATGATTCAGACAAGCGTTGACAATGCATCATCATTCGAATCCATAAGGTGTTTGTATTCTTGTAAGAAACACGTCAGTTTTGCATAAGCCATCCATAGTGTCTGACTGCTTTCCTTGTTTGCCTCATTGTTACAATAATTGCCTGTTTCTTTTGGTTACTGTTTGTTGGATTACCGTTTTGTTTTGTTTTGTTTGCTTGGTTGGACTGTATTTCTGGTTTGTGAATATATTTGCCTGTATCTCGACTGCGTCTCATTGTCTATCTGTTTAGATTGTTTCCTTGGATTATCTAACAAACCCACTGCATATGGATCACAACACCATTTTTAGGTTCTTGAATGCGCATTCTCAAAAGAGATGCGGTTCTTTGAATGGTAAAAAGTCCTCTGAGTGAGATTCTGGGCCAGACCTTGTGGCCATGACTCTGTGATTATTAAAAATCCCAGGGTGCAAGAGCAGGGGTGCAACCCTGGTGTCTTGGCCAGATTCACCCCAATGGCCTCTATCCATCATGGCCTCCTAATCATCTCCATTGTATTTGCTGCAGCACTACTTTCTGCTAAACGCTGGTGTGCAGTTGGTGTTCTGGAATATGTTACAGGCAGATGCTGCACGGTGATTGCTGAGGAGAGGCCACCCGACTTGTAAAGTGGTATGTGAGTGTCAGCAAGTACAACTGAGTACTGATGTTTGTTACCGTTGCAAGACTCCACAACAAGACTGTGCTTGCAATGGCTCGACCAAGCGTTTGTGTACTTGCGTAGATTGCGTAGAGCATGCGTCTGGCCTAAAACATCCTATCTGTGCACCCACTAAGAGCTTTTTGACTTGTAAACAGAGACTGTTAAAAATATTTTATAGATTTCAAATTAATTTACAGGACATTTAAAGGTTTTATAATCTTTATTTCATACACACTTAAAAAGATTGCATACCATAGTAACCTTTTGTAACAATGCTGTTATATCAAGCCAATGAGTTGTGACATTTGACTATTTACATATAATGGCTTGTTGCTGAGGAATAACAGAAAACCGGGATGCTCTTGTAAACTGAGCAAATGAAAGCAGCAGTGGTGTATTTGGAGAAACTGAGGCTGTCACGGCCTGTTTAAGAGATGTCGTGATGATGCATTGCATGTTGAATTTGAGGACACATCCTTTGAACTGATGACAATTGGATGAGACAGACTGGAATGTTTACAAATGACATTTTAAGGCAAGGCAAGTTTGTTACCACATTTCATACAAAGATTCAACGTGCTTTACATAGAAATTATTTACCAAGAAAAAAAAGGATGCATAATGAATAAGAGATCTTTAAAAGTAAATTATTTAAAATCAAAAGATTTTTAGGAATTTAAAACAACAATAAAAATTAAATCAAATTGATTTAAAAAAGTATTACAAAAAATAAAATTGAATGAAAAAGAAGACTGAAATAAGTGCATTCGGTGTGAAGCAGCACAGTGCTCAAATAGTAAATGCAGAACTAAACAAATGTGTTTAAATCTGGATTTAAAAGTGGCTGCTGTCAGAGCACATCTGATCTCCTCTGTGAACAGATTTCAGCTACAGCTGGCATGATAGCTAAATGCTGATTCACATGTTTGTAGTGAACCTCTGCTATTTATAAACTGACGTAATTTTAATGATCTGAGTTGTGTTATATTCATTAAACATCTGCAATATATTGAGACAGCAAGCTGTTGAGTGATTTATAGACAAGCAGTAATATTCTAAAATCAATTCTAAATTTTAGAGTAACAGGTAGCCAGTGTAGGGACCTGAGGATTGGGGCGATGTGCTCACATTTTTTAGTTCTGGTCAGTATCCTGGCAGCAGCATTCTGTATGACTGCAGCTGTCTAATGGTCTTCTTGAAAAGGCCAGTAAAAACTCATTGTAGTAGCTCTGACTATATTTCTGAGATGGCAGTAAACTGATTTGCTTATTGCTTTCACATGACTGCTGAAACTAAGGTCAGACACTAAGATTACACCAAGAATTGTGTGTTTTCAGACACCTTGTGTCAAGGTATGCATTTACACTGAGAGTTTTTTTTATGCAATGACTACAGTTTTCTGTTTGCTTAAATGAAAGACGTTTTGACACATCCAACTGTTAATTTAATAAATTTCATAAAACAAAGATTTGAAATTAGTCTGTGGTTGTTTATTAAGGTTGTTTATCAATGATAGAGTTGAAAGAACTCAGAATAAAGTGGGTTCCTGGTGTAACAAAGAGTCAGAGGCATTGGCATCCATCTGCAGCTTGATTTAATGAGCGTAGTCAAAACAGGCAAAGGTCATACACAGGCAAACAGGAACAATGAAGGCAAACCGGGGCAGGCAGAGAACAATCGTAAACGTTAGACAAATGCAAGCAGGCAGCAAACAGGAATAAACAATAAACAGTCCAGGATCAATGAAAGAACACTCCATAGTGATAGCCAGGGCAAATCAAGACTTTGTGTGCAGGGTGTTGAAATAGGAAGCTAGACTAAATACAGGTGATAACGTGAAAGTGATTAGTCCCAGGAACGGTGCATTATGGGAAATGGAGTTTGAATAGATTATTAGTATTCGGGAGAAGGTTCCCTCTGGTGGTGTGGAGGAGGGAGAGGAGCGGGAGTCTCCTCCGTAACACATGGAAAGGTGATGTTAAGATGGCTTAATAAAGGGTGGTTCACTTAGCAAAGCCAATAAGAACTAATTTTTTTTTTTTTGAAAAATATATGCAGGGAAATTATGCACAAAAACACCAGAAACATGCATGAAGAAAATAAATAGTGTCAGTTTTGACTTTATAATAATTCAATTTAATTATTAAGTTTAATTATGGCCTGATAATCTCAGTTCACTGCTAATTAACTAGTGACTGGGCCATCAGCTCAGCAGACTTTTAAAACCCTGTGTGTGTGTGCGTGCGTGCGTGTGTGCACGTGCAACTGTCAACTGCGAAAGTGAATATTTTTATGTGGGTCAGGTGGACCAAATGTCACCAAAGGAAAACCTGAAACTATCATTTGTAAGGACCAGTCAAGAGTGCCCACAAGGAAAGCAGCTTAATAAACATACTAAGTAATGTTTTCATTACAAGCAAAAATGTTGATAAAGTTGATTAAGTGACTGTCTGTCTGAGCTCTTTATGTGGGTTCCCATGGAGCCTTACAGTGGCAAAAATATCAAACTCAACTATATGGGGTCAGCTCTCTGTACCAACATCCCTTCAAACAAAATAGAGAAAGGTTTTTTTTACACTTTTTTTTCAACACACTGTCAGGAGATTTCAAACATGTCAGTTTTAAAACAACACTGCACTTTACTGCATGAATATAGAATTATTCATTAATCCAAAAAAGGCTTTTGTGTTACATGAAGTGAAGCAGGTGTCTTTGCACTGACACCAGATTAATCGTTCATTCATTATAAATAATCTTAGATTTAATATAAAAAAAATGAAATTACTTGCATTTGTTAAATATTTAATTCACTGGATTATCCAATAATAGGCATAATCATTCAGCAATCACTCAGTAATCATTTTTTTAATTTCCTGCAAAAATGACCATAAAATTATTTACAGTTACTGCAAAATAACTGATACCATGATATAAGATGTTGGCCATACTGGTCACAACTTGCTTCATTAATGTTGCACCCGTGAGACTGGCTGAAATGAACTGTTAAACTCTCAAATCTACAGCTATGTGAAAAAAAAATTTTTGTTACACTATATGGTCAATTATTATGGCATAGTCGGTGAGTGTGTGTGTGTGTGTGGTGAGGTTCAATATTTTAAAGTGCAATATTCTTTTCCTGTTGTGGCATTAATTTTGATGAATCAATTTTAACACCACAAATGTATGCTTTTAGTATGTATGTATTTTACATTTCTCAACACACAAATATTTCATTGATCACCACTGAAAAAGCAAAATGTACTGTAGCAAGTCAATGCACACCTAATCATTTAAATTTGTTCAAAATAAGTAAAAACAAAAGGGATATGAGTAAAAGAATGCAAGATATCACAGTGTTCAATATCCATACACTAAACATTCAGAATGTAATTCCCACCCCTAAATGAAATACCACCTAAAGAACAGACATACATTCAATGCTATTCTGATTGTGCTTGACCGGGAGGCCTGGCCCCACCCATTTGATTGTATGTGCAGCACAAGCTTCCATTACATCAGACCGTCGTGACAGTAAGACCATTGAAGGTTCAGCCCACTCCAAATGATATATTATTATCATGATCAGATGCCTAATGTCATACCTCTGAATTCTAAAGAGAACATTTCTCTAGTCTCAGAAATGAATTATTGTAATAAACTCTCAAATCAATGCCAATCTTCACCTGCCGTACGGCGCATCAATTATCATAACCATTCTGCAAAACACACAGTGTGAAATGATAATAACAAACTGTGTGCAGGGGATAATCACGTCTCTCTGTGATGTAAGAAACTCTCTCAACACTAAATTGGTTCTGAATTGGCCCAGAATATTCAAAACAACAGACAGAATTGTGAGCTTAGCATGACTAACAACGTGAACAAATGTGCCGGTATCAAAGCACACAGGAGCGGTACATCCCAAATCAGAGCTAAACACAAGATCCAAACGTGAAAATGTCTCTTGGTTACGTATGTAACCTCAGTTCTCTGAGAAAGGGAATGAGTCACTGTGTCTGGTTTGACAGCATAGGGAACACCTACAGTGTGTTCGGTGTCTGAATCTCATGTCTACTTACGCCAATCTCACTGGCCCACAGCAGTGCTTGATGGTCATCAGGTGCACCTGCAAGTATATTAGGGCATCTGTACAGCATGACATCAACTTCTTTGTCTGAAGGAGACATAACGCATGGCCCTTGGCAATGAGATGCAGGAACTGAGGTTACATACATAATTGAGAGAAGTTCTCTTTCGAGGGAACTCAACACTGCATATTGTTTGACGCTATGGGGAACGCAACACCAACTGCGCCATGCTGAGCAGCTACCATGTGGACCATGTTGAAGCACAATCACCATAGGAATATTGCAATAACACCACACTCACACACTGCTGGTTACAAATAACTAATCTCAGACCCTGTTTAAAAACTTCACACTGGACACACAGGGAAGCAATCTGCATGAGTGCTGCATGATGTGTTCACCAAAACCTTGAACACCAGAACCTGGGATGGCCTGTACTAGAAGTGTTTGTGGTGGGGCTCAAACCCAGGTCTCTCACTCTAGTGACAGCAGATAACTAGCTCATGCCACTGGCCTGTCATGATAAAGCTCTAATAAGGAGTGTCACAGCTCTTAGTCAGAGACTGAGGCTCAACCCAATGAACTGCTAGCTAAGGGAAGCACGGCAGTAACAAGCTATGACTCCTCAGTAAAGTTGTTCTCTATAAAACTTGAATAAAAAGAATCGCTCATAAGTTTGTAACAAAGAGCTGATAGGCCTTAGCTAAACCATGAGAATAGGTGAAGATTTTAAATAGGCCAGCATAGTCATCACTGGTTCAATACTTCTTGATCAATTGTATAGTCCTTAATCTGTACAGATAGCTTGACGGCAAGACCCAGGAGAAAGGAGAATCGCAGAAAGTTTCGAAGAGAAACACCGAAAGTGTTCCCCATAGCGTCAAAACAGAAACAGTGTTGTGTTCCCTTAAGAGGTAACTGGAGCAGCATATTAGTCTTATTTAAATTTGCTTATTTTTTTAAACTGTGCTAACCCTGTCTGTAGAAAACGCTACTAATTTCAGCACAAAAGTCATTACATCTGCTGCTGGGAGGTAAAAACATCGCATACACATGGGCTCTGTGCCAAAAATAATGAGCTGCCTTGCCGTCTGCTGTCTACATAGGCAGCGGCCTTCTAGAGTAGCATCCTAATTGAAATGGAACCTCAAAAGTGACTGATTGTCACACAAAGGTCACATAAGCCCCTCCCCCCACAATTGATTTGAATGAATTTTGGTGTTAGCATGACATGATACTCTAATAATAAATAATTTTATAGGTTTTGTGGTGCATTTTGACATACCCTCTCTTTGAAGGATACATATAATGCTGCTTTAAAAGTTTGGTCTAAAAGATGTTACTTGAATTGTTTTGCATACTTTTTGGAACCTACTTTTTAATCGAAAGATAGTACGTAGGCAACTTACTAGGTCAACATAAATTGTGCTTCTTAGTTGTGTTTATAAATTATATTCGGCATACGATAACACGGCAGCTTGTGAATGATTTAGAAGTGTTTGTACTGGTCTTGGTCATGTGGCAATGCATAAACATCTTATTCTATTCCATGGTCTTTTTGCCATTTTAATGATAGGCTGGAGAGAATGAAGATGTTACGGTGGTGGCTGACGGTTGTGTTTGTAATGACTGAGTGGAGACACGGAACAACAAGTGCAACAGCAGTGGTAGTGAAAATACAAAAAGACAAACCACGGTGATAAACATACAATCCTAATCAGAGCGACGGTATCCAAAGGGCGATCCAAAAGCGTAATCCAAAACGAGAGCGAGAATCCAAAAACCAGGGAAGACACGATTGACTAAACACTATGAAAAAACCTTGAACAGAAACCAACTCCTAAACAATAACCCACGACAAGATTAAAGAAACCTGGAACTTAAATAGACAGACTAATCAAACAAACACAGGTGAAACCAATAACAAAAACCAGGAAGTGACATAAAACACCAGTGACATCATCAACACAAGACACAAGCTAAACGTCATAATAAAAGTCCTCGTGCTCCTCGCTATTGCGGGAGCCCGGCTACGTAACAGAAGACATGAAAAGAACAGGGAAACAGAACCAGTAAATGACACAAACTGAACTTGCATTGTTTCAGGGCACATGCATCTACCAGGCCAAAATAATTTTATTCTGCAATGCCTTCACTCTATTCTAGGATGGAATAGGGTGTGCAGGAATAAATTAACACTGATTTATGGGTTATTCCTGTTATGCAGCACCCTTTGAACTTAAAAAAATGAATATGCTTGAGTTGTCATTTAAGGGCTTCTATTACCATATGTCAAACTCAGACATGTAATTTTACTTTTACACTTTATTAATTATAACTTTTATTTTTGATTAAATTCTAATTACTAACACACCCCCACTTCTACTTGGGGACAAAAAAAAAAAACTCTTATACTGTGTTGGAAAACCTGAGCCCTGTGTATAGCACTTATTCACT
>JAZGTI010005879.1:0-17509 GCA_036877585.1 Botia kubotai | reverse complement strand
AAATGAACAGGAATCTGTTTATAATATTTTCGAATACTGAAGTGAAGCCCGTCTGCGGTGCCTTCTTGTGTTTGATTTTCTTCGCATGCCTCAGGTGATCCAAATGGCACGGACACAAAAAGGCTTTCTGTGCATAATGCAGGTGTTCCAGGTTTGTCTGTGGAAACCTTTGAAGATGCATTTTTTTAAAAGATTTAATGCTTGTTATTTGGGACCATTAATATCCCTGATGCAGGCGGGTGCAGAAACAGAAGTCTGCGAAAGATTGGAGGGGGGGGGGGAATTTCTGTTGGTGCAGCAAAAGGAGGTGCTTTAATCTTCATCATGTTTATTCATCTGATGGAGTTGATTAATGGTGATGAGTGCATCAGAGATCCTGAGTGCATCACTGAGGAGATGCTAGTGCAGGAGAACTCTCTCGAATGAAAGTATCTGACAACACCAAAGCACATGCAGCTGAGTGCTGCATACACACACACACACACACACGTTTCTCTGCGCATTTCCCAGCTGACAGGGAATGTTCTCAGAACGTTGGCTAACATTGTCTGGAAGTTTCGTCAAAGTTACCAGAAATGTTCTTGCAGTAACATTAGTGGAACTTTAAAACACGCACACATACACACACACACACACACACACATATATATCAAAAACAATATTCTTAAATAGTGGGATGTTTTAAAAACATAGCGTAAATATAAATAGTTTGAATCACATTTAATACGTCTAAAAAAAATTCTTTTTGAACGTTCCCTCAACTTTCAAAACCATTTTTTTTTCATTTTTATTATATTATTGAAACATTGTTTCAATAATGTTAGCCGAGTTGCCATAGAGGAAAAGCCATCTAAAAGAGGGCAAGAATGTGAAATAATGGGGTTTGATTTTATCCTCTTTTTGTGGTTGTGGTAAAATATGCTTTTACTGCTAAGTAAAATAAACTTTCACTTTGTCAATGAAATTAGAGGGTTTCTCAAAGGTTTCAGTGGTTAAGTTCGGTCAGACTGCTGCCGTGTATGTAATATGTGTCCATTAGTAACAAAAAGCACTGCTATTACCCATGATTGGAGATTGTGCTTAATTTTAGCTGTTTACAAAAATCCATAATCTTTCAAAGAAAGGGTTTATACTTGGAGTCTTGGAGATAAATATTAAAAAGAAAATGGTTTTGAAGAGAAATTCTTTTAGAGTTTTTTACCAATTCATCTTTTTAATCTTGGTTCTTAGAAACCCCATATACCAGGTTAACATGCAAGATACTTGGATGTCTCCACAGCAGCCGAGCATTTCTGAACGCGTCTGTCTTTGAGATCTGCCCCCAGCAACATCGGCATGGAGGGAAACAGGCCCCGCGCTCTGCGTGGATGTTTAGTATTTTAGACATGGTACATTAACGGCATCTGGTTGAGATCTAAATGCTTGTTAAATACACTGAAATTTGGAAAAAGAGGGCGCAAGAGAGAGAGGAGAAAAAAGATTTGGGCTGGGGGACGGTGGATCAACAAGTCAGTAAAGCTTATTATCCTGAAAGTATTACAACTGGCCCTTAACAAAGTAGTACCGGGTTTAGAGTTTCAAAGATTCCGAGCGACCCAAATGAAAACCAGGGGGGGAAGGAATGTGACATCATGAAAGCCGTGGGCCGCTCAGAGCCAACCTGTGGTGTACTGGGAAATGACTGTTCCTTACACCTTAACATGGGGAGCCACTGCATTATAATTGTAACCAGATTGTCTTTTTTCCAAATGTTGAGATCGGAAACGATATTAGAAATAACGATCATAAAAATAGCTGTTATAATATTATCATTTAGTTGTATTTTTGATAGCACCTCTTCCTTCAATAAAGACATGCTGGTGTTGTTTGTTTTTAGAGAGAGAGACGTAAATAAACAGTGTGACCATAGTGAAGGTGTAGGGGACACGTTTTAATGAGCACAATCATTTTTGGGGTATCCACGGCTGCATGCGGCGAGTGTCTATTTTATCAGCTGGATAATAACCAGAGCGAGGTGTTACAGCCCCCGTGAGGAGAGAAGGGTAGCGGCCTGCCCTCCTTGTTCATCATTATGCTTCCTCTAACAGAAAAACCTGGTGCTTTAATGAAAAGAAGGTGCCCAGCATCACATTTATAAATGTGCACCTCTCCTCTTCTATCTCTAGATGTAATATAACAGGGCTAACAGGGAACGTTCTTGGAACAGTGGCTA
Organism: Botia kubotai; assembly: GCA_036877585.1. Classification (NCBI taxonomy): domain Eukaryota; kingdom Metazoa; phylum Chordata; class Actinopteri; order Cypriniformes; family Botiidae; genus Botia; species Botia kubotai. The sequence continues at coordinate 15,297 of JAZGTI010005879.1, read as the reverse complement.
ATGTTCTCTAAAAGTTTTCTCAAAGTTCAGAAATGTTAATAGAATGTTTTTTAACGTTATACAGCATATATATCAAAAACATTATTCTTAAGTAGTTAGCGGAAAGTTTAAAAACAGAATCAAAAGATGCTTTGAACATTCCTACAAAATCGTTTTCAAAATATCATTTGTAATGTTTTCGTAGTAGAAACGTTAGGTAAACGTCATTTCAGCATAAAATTGTTAGCTGGGAATGCACCTAACAGAGCAGCTCGAGATTTTTAATGTTGAATGCGAAAACATGTGCATTCTGATGAGGCCAAAACACACCGTTGCCGTAATTGTGACGCCCCATTGACCCCGGTCTCCCCCTGGCGTGCTGTCAGCCCACATCAGAGCGGCTCTCGCGGGACCCTCAGACTGTCGGAGATGTGTGGTTGATGTGTTCGCGGCTTCTCTCGAAAGGGACGGCGGGGCAGTAAAAGTTGTCTATGGCTCTGCTGTTTGCGATTAAGTTTGATGGGCAGAGAGTCTGCGGGCCTCCCCGCCCCACTCCAGTGTTGCTGACACGTTGCCTCTGTAAAGCATTGAGATTACTCAAACTGTTGCCAGGGTCAGGCACAGTGCAGACACCACTATGATGTATAGGAAAGCATGTCTGGGAGTATCTCCCGCTCATGAAATGCATACCAGAGCAACTGCAGAACACCCTACTTAAAGATGAGAGAGAGAGAGAGAGAGAGAGAGAGAGAAAGGAAAGTGGAAGGAAAGGGGAAAAAAAGGCTGTCTGATGAGACCCAGATGATAGCAACCCATCTTTTTTTCCCCGTATTCCTTCTGTTACTACCTTCATAATTCCCCCTCTTTTCTTCCGCGTGACGCGTCATGTTTTATTTAATGCATTCCACGATCGCCTTAAAAATTTGATGCCCCCTCGAGGCGGAGACGCTCCCTAGCACTCTGACACCTCATTTCCAGCCAGTGGGACTGGGTCAGTAAATCTAGTCAACTGAGGAGAGAGGCTCACGTTGCGAACGGGCGCTGGAGGAGGAGGGGCGAGGGGGCCACAGGCTTGCCCTCGTACCCTTAGGGTGTGACATAGTGCTGCGGTGTGTGTGTGTATGTGTGTGTGTGTCCTTTATTAACCGACCTGAAATCTGGTCATGATCACAGGCCTCCAGCTGGTCCTCACCATACACCCCCCCCCTCCCCGCGCCCAAGTCACGCAGATTCTCATCTGCCTGCTAAGACTGAGCACTCTCTCTCTCTCTCTCTCTCTCTCTCTCACGCTTTCTTATTAGCTCTGTGCGTTGACACTGGCTTAAGCTTAAACACAACCTCTGTCCTGGGCCCTTTTGCCCCACAAACACCCCCCCCACATACCACTCACGCCTCTCTGACTCGTATAACAGAGGGGTAGCGAGGAGCACAGTGTGTGTGTGTGTGTGTGGGGGTGTGGGTGGGGGTGTGTAGAAGTATATATATTAGTGGTTGGCATGTGCTGCAGTGACACTATATTCCATTTAAAACTATAAAAAGCACTTTACTTTTTTATTTGTTTTTGACTTGAATGACTAAATTGAATATTTGTACTTCCGGAAAAAGATTTCTCAAACTGCGTGACTTTCCACGGAATAGACGCATCTGCTTTTGTTTCTTTAAGAAATGCAGCATGTACATCTTCAGAGACCTCCAGCTATCTTACACACACACACACACACACACACGCACGCGGCGCCTTTGTTGCGAGATGTATTAGAGCACACCGTCACCGCGTGTGCGCCAAAATAGCAATTTTTGCAGCCGGCTGCCAGCAGTGACAGGAGATATTTCATCCTGTTGTCAGAATATTATTAATAAAACATCAGGACTAGAGTGCAGCACAATTTTGCCTTTCAATCACTCTCAGCATCTGCCATGAAAATTTCATGCTGTATATAATTTCCACTTAATGTATTGCACTTAAAACGTCGGTGCCGGTGCTGTGTGGGGATTTTTAAAGGGTTAATTATATCATGTATCCGCAGAGTCGGGCCCCTCTGCTTACCAAACAATGACTGGAGTGATTGTATGCAAATGTCCTGGTGACCTTTCTGCCTCCCCGTGGTCAATTTATACGGTTATTAAGGTTTTATAAAATGGATGAACGCAGCTCTTTGAACGCCATTTTCCTGCCTCGTGTTGTCCTAATTTATTTCATTTCTCGCGGGGTCTTCCGAAATATGTTTATTTCTCCCCCTCTAGCTTTCTCTGTCTGTTCCGTGTGTCTCTCTCTCTCTCTTTCTTCCCCGTGTCGTGTGCCATGTGATGGAAGCTGCATGGGGTGGAGGGAGAAAGACAGCAGTGGTTATCTGGCATTACTCAGCCTGCTAAAAATTCATTAAAATGTGACATCAGCGCAGTGAGAGACAAATGCTCTCTGGATGAAAGAGAACAGTAGGGCCTTTCAGGGATTAGAGGCACATGGCCTCAACCTATCACCTAACAGCATAAACAGATTAATCCACTGGCAGTGCTGCAAAGATACACAGAATTATTAAACACGGACCGGGGGGAGGGGGGCGCCGGGGTGGTTTAGCCTACAGAAAAATTTCCATGTAATCTGCCCGGCACTAACAATCTGGGGGTTGTAATGTGGACCCCAGAAGATGGTTCATATTTCACAGTTTCCTGTCATGTAAAACCAGATGGACTCCCTCTGAACCAGTCAGAACCCTATGATCCTGACATGCACGCCAGTTTTATACTGTTGAGGTGCTTGGTCATCTGTGGCATATCTTGGGTTCAAAGATGCCATTAACTGTAGTGGGTAACCCAATGCCCTTCCTGTGCTCAGTTGTAGAAGAACCAGGTGAAGACAGCGAGGAACCCCCACGAGCCTCCTCATTGGCCGCGGCCGAGGACAAAGACTCGAGCAGGAGGGACGCCGTAGAGGGCAAGACGACCGAAAAGGACACTAGTAAGACCTTTAGTTTTGGTCTTTTCTTCCTGGTACCCTCTCTCCATCATTGCTCTCTGTAACACACAGACACACACTGCACCTACATGTTTCGCTCACCTTATTTTTCCTGCACTGAGGCTTTTCCTGCTAAAAACACCTGCATGTGTGGGTTGCATGTGAGTTCTTTCAGTAGCCTCGCATTGACCCATTTTAATCACGGCCATCGGATGGCGGAGATGTGCATCAGGCAGAAAATGTTCCGCAGTGACCACCGAGATTATTTTTTAATCAAACCAGTTTGCGTGCTTGTAATTTTTAAGCGCATTTCATTAATCTTCGCCGTTCTTGCGATTCCTCCTGACGACACGTTAATTTTGTGTAAGTGTGGGATTAGACGACGCTCAAGCGTATATATATTTTTCCCCAAAAATTGCGTCCTTGTAACCCCTAATGCTTTTCTCCCGCCCATTTTTTCCCTTTGAGCCTTTTGTCCCCGTCGCGGAATAACTGCAGATTCGACTGGTAGCACATTAGCGCGGGCGACAATCCTTACAAAACAGCGTCGTGTTGAGATCAGGAAACAGCCCCCGGAGCAAGCATCTGGCATCGCTACCTAAGGCTCCGTTGTATTTGATTTGCCAAATAAGAATTCATATGTGCTTTTTTATGTATGAGATGGAAATATATGGTGGAAATGAATATTACATTAGACGTCTTTTTATGCACACCGTACCTAGCTACATAATGCTGGGTTCAATGGAGCGGAGGAAATGCTGAAACAGGACAGAGCCTATTAGTTTAGCCAGTCGTTTATCTTTTATCCATATAGCCATGACATGCCCGTCTGAGACGGCTCGTACTCGATGCATGTACACGAACTATTACACGCGCCGCCATTTAACGTTGCGGTCGGGGTGCGTATCGCACTTAAACTAGCTTTCCTAAAACTTAATGTTAGTATATACGTTAACTTTGCAGTGTGATCGTTTTCCTTTTTCTCCATTTTAAGTCCGCCACATTTCTATTCAGATTAGAAAATATCCCTTCCTGAATGCTTGTTGTTTTGATTTTTTTATTCCATTACTTCGAAGACCAGTTACCGTAGAATGAATGGATTTAAAGGTCGCTCTGTTGAATCCATATGTTAAATATAGACTAAATCAAACTACAAACTAAATCCCTAATATGGGTCTGAATATAAAACACGGCGCTCTTGCATATTAAAGATTATATCTTGAGATAGCCACAATATTTCGTAGTTCATCTTCACAGGAAAGAGCTCTGAAAACAGCCCATTTTACGCTCATTCTTATTTGCTTTGTCGTTTTAATTTAGTGTCACTGTGGATTAATTATAATCCAAATTGCATTTTCCATGCAAATGTCCTAATCTGGATCAACTCCAGATTACTTTGTGCTCTGTTTAGATGTAACATGGAAGCGTGTCAGTGTGTTGGCTTTAGGCTAAAGGGATAATTCGGAAAACACAAGCGAAGTTGAAAATTAGCTGTCATTATTGCTGAGAACGTTTTCTGCATACCTGCTGTAAATTAGCTAGGAAATTAATCATTGTTCACAATGCCCATTCTCAAATCACTTGCTTGTGCAATTTAAAATAATGCAACCGAATTAAATAAAATGCGAGGCAGAGCAAATGCTGCATATTTAACGCGAACATTTGCATTTGAAACATTATTTGCATGTTTCCACGACATTTCTCAGCTCTGAAATGAGCATTTATTCAATTGCTGTCTATCTAGATATTAGATTAAAATAAATTAAAAGTATTTGCATATTTCATTGAAGGCCTAAAGCTATGAATTCTGTTACTGACTTAATCAATTCGTAGAGTCCTGTAGGATTTGCCAAGTATGACATCCGTCAGTTTACGCCTCGTCTAAAGTGCGATGGTAAAGCTGATGGACTGGATGGATTTTGTGAGCGCAGACAGAAAGCTGGGATTCAGTGTGGAGGCCGAGAATTCATTGTGGTATTCAAATGTTATCTGCTGAACTGTAGGTCACTCTAATGCGTAACCTTAACCTCGTGTCCTTGTAAATCACCAGTTCTCGAAGCGTCTCGGGGTCCTGCTTTATTTATTGTCCTGTCACCTCAGCCAGACTGGCTGGACTGGAGACCAGTAAATTGAATAGTAAATTTATGACGCCTTTATCAAGCGAGTCCTGTGTAATTGGCATTTGCAGGGGAAAGACATTTTCAAATAAAATTGCGTGTCATATAAGAGCACACCGATGGTCCGCAGGGTTGTGTTTTTAAACAGGACATCAGCGAGCCGTGTTTTTGTTCCTGTAAAATTTTAGTTTGATGTCGGTTCGAGACACGAAATGCAGAAAACCACGCGTTGAAAATGAACAGGACTCAAAATGGCCTCTGTGTGCGAGGAAGATCAGATAGATGACGTTAGCGAGATATCTGTTGTTTGTTCTTTTGTTTCAATTCGGTTGGATTATCAAAAGCGTTTAAAGAAGCGCAGGGTGCGTGCTTTTAAAAATCCCATCGACAGTTGTAAATAAAGATGGGTGGCCAGTCTGCAGCCCTGCTGCCTGTAATACAAACAGCTTGAATGTCATAAATCACTGTTTGATTTATCTAATCAAGCGAGGTCCTGCTTCTCAAAGACATTTGTCATTCGGATGAAAAGGAGGGGGCTGTGGTGTCAAAATAATTTTCTCTATTGCTTCATTGTGTGTGTGTGTGTATGTTTGAAGACAAAGAAAAGGGCAGGTTCATTTGGTATGAGAGACAGAGTACACAAAGAACTTAGCCATTGCGTTCTGATACAATTCTACAGGAAGATAAAGACATATGTCTGGAGGCATTATAAAATTCTATATATATTCTATATTTAATATTTAATAGTTTCTATATTCTATATATAATATAGAATATGTATATAGAATGTATGTAGAATGCATAGAATGAGCCATAATTTATGATAACAATATAGAATTCAAAGGGGAGTAATATTATCATATTTAATATTATTATAATATAAAACAACATTAGCTGTTTATTTTCCTGACTGTAGCAAAGCAATAGCACAGCACATGGAGCATATGTTTGGAAATATTAAACTACGAAAAGGTTTATCATGTTTTCCCCCCTTGTGTTTATATATATTGTTTTCTGTGAAAGTATTGTGCCCATCTGCAATGTTCTGTAAATGTTTATGAAAGTGGAGAGTTGATTAAGAAAATAAATCATAAAGATGGATACTCATGAAGAGGAGATTAGCCCCAAGACCATACATTTACATTCAGTATGATGGCAATCAATGCACGGGCCTCATTGCATTGTTAAATGCATTTGCACCTGGTTGTCCAGGAGTCGCCTTCTCACCCGGGAAATAATTTAGTTGCAGATTGACTGGAAGATGGTGAAAATTGAAAGTTAAAATTAGAAATCCTCATAATAAACAGGGGGTGGAGGAAAAAAAGGTCAGGTGATGAGGTACAGCAATGAGATTGGGAGCCTCGCAAATGAGGTTTTCTGTTTGTCATGAAATGCATGTGACAACACCCCCCCCCCCCCAAAAGCAGCAGGGATATCAAGGCCAGGAGAGAGAAAAAAAGATTACTTAGCTATTTCAGACTGCAGACCGTACTGTGATGCTCTTGGAAATTTGTATTGTGCCTTTGCGTTTTTTACTCCTCCCGTGTCACTTTCTTTGGCAGGCTAATATGTCAGGCTGCTGATACGTAAGACCGCAACAAAAATAAGCAGACGTCCTTGTAATGCAAATAATTAACATACGTGAACATGCAGCAGATATTGAAACGTACTTTAAACTAATAATGAACAGACANCATCTTTTCGCCATCCATTTTCAATGCCTGCTTGGCTAAGCTTTCATTCATAAGAGTAATACACACATTTAGCCTAGAGTGACCAGATTAGAATGAGGAACAGCGAGCAGGGTTTCTTTGTGCACTGCGTATGCAGCGAGAGGATAAATTGCATTGACTGAGGAGGCTGGGACACTGTCTGTATCTGAGGATACAGGGGTAATGAAAGATTTATCACTCTGTGCAGCATACTCTAAATACAACTGGGGGCTGATTTGCTGAATTGAGCACAGCTGAAATGGAAATAACATGGCAGCCCCCCTTTAATACAGAGTATGAGGCATGGATGCTGGGGAAGGTGATTTGGCTGTCTATACCTCCAAATGAACTGCATAATGGTACTGACCTGCACTGCAATAACAATGAATTCGAACCTCAATTTATTTGCGAATATCTTCATCGCAGAAATTGCTTTGCGAATATAGATTTTTGTCAGGTTCTCTAGTGTTTGTGCTCAAAATCAATATGTACATTTTACATACATTGTTTTTTTGGGAATTTTTGTATAAAATGATTCAATATTATGTATTTACTTATTAATTATTCAGTGTTTTACGCATCTAACAGCATCTAAGGCTATATTCATAGCAGGAATGGTTGATATACACACAAGAGGGATTTAGCATGTCTATGAACTGTGGAAGGAAACCGGAGTACCTGACACAGGAAAACAGTACTGCCCACTGAACCACTGCGCCACCCCTTAAATTTTATGTTTTTGCTAACTATTCTTCTAGGTCCCCCACTAGCCTTTTGTTTAATTTGCATAGCCAAAAAGCTTGTTACCCAAATGTTGCTTCTTATTAAATTGAGGGTCCTTGTACCTCAAAGTGGATTTCTAGTATCAGGAGTCCAGAAAAAGCTTGTGACAGAAGACATCCTATCTGTTTATTCAGGAATTAATACACTGGCTAAGGAAACCCTGGGGACTGCTACAGCAGGGAAGCGGTCGCTTCAGCAGGAGAAAGAAAATGACACTCCACCCAAGAGGCCTAAATCAGTTGATGACCAGACGCTGTCCAATGAGCAGGTTAGTTACTTTGACCTGTTTACAAAGACAAGACTGATTGGAGCCATCTTTGTGTATAAATTAAATTCCTCTTTCTGTAATTGTTTTAATTTTTTCTCTAAATTATATTAAAAGCATTAGCCTGTCTTGAATGACCCTGAGTGGTAACATGACTTAAATGACTTAAACATGACTTAAACTGGGTGGTCAGGTACAGAGAATTTGCAGTTTAAAAGTATTCATGTAATGAAGATTACACATAGTCTGAAATGGGTTATGTTCAAATCCTTTGTAATCTTCTGATTAGAAATTCCAGCCACTCATGTTTTGTTAATTAAGTTACTTGAAATGAAGACTTCAGTGAATTAAACGAAATTAGGTTGGATAGACATTATATGGAGTCCTACTTGTGTTGTTTGGAATTTGGTTAATTTCCCTTGGGGATCATCTTGTGATCTCTCATATGTAGTGGTTTACAGCAGTTCTGTAATGTTTGGCAATATTATGATAAACTCTGTCCTTTCAGGTGCAGCAGTGTCCATACTGTAATTACAGTAACAAGGACGCAAACCGTTTACAGTTGCACATCATGTCCCAGCATTCCATGCAGCCTGTCATCAGCTGCCCGCTGTGTCAGGATGTCCTCAGTAACAAGATTCACTTGCAGCTGCATCTCACTCACCTTCACAGCGTGGCTCCAGATTGTGTGGAGAAGTTGCTTATGACAGTATGTGTAGCATAAATATTTGTCAATTTATTTCATTTAAATATATAAAAAACAAAGCTGTCAGCCTTGCTAATTAGATCTCGCTTCTGGCAGGGGCTGGCTTGCGTAAGTTTAACTGTAAAATCTTATATAAACATTTCCTAGGCACATAACCTACTCTTTTAAGAGTTTATATGAACTTTACATTTTTCTCCTCTCTGCCTGTTTTGAATCTTGTTTTCATGGTCATTCTATGCATTAACACAATTTCCCCTTAGGTTGTGGGTCCAGATGTTACAGCGCCCAATAATTCCTTGCTGCCTGTATCATTACAAGACAAGGTGCCATCTTTGATGGATTCCTCTACTGTTATCCTAGAGGGATCTGGGAAATCCATGGGTAAGCACATCATGCAACCACAATGTATTCGTAAATGTATGGACTGCATCAGAGAGAATTCTTCAGAAAGAATCTTAATAATCTTTTATAATGAACTTTTTTAGGAGAATTCTAAAATCTCTGCTCTTCTGTATTCCAACAGGAAACAGCTCTAAGGATTTGAAATGCAGTACAGACCAAGACAAAAGTGAGGTTGAACTTGCCAATGAGGAACTCAAGCCACCAAAAGAAGCAGCTGAGGCCCCTGACTGGAAGAAGGCCAGTGGTCAAGACAGGAAGAGCCCAGATTCCCTGCAGGAGCATCTTAGCGACCCGCAGAAGCGGCAGCAGCTTTCAGTCTCTGATCGCCATGTCTACAAATACCGCTGCAACCATTGCAGCCTGGCATTCAAGACCATGCAAAAGCTTGAGATACATTCCCAATATCATGCCATTCGTGCAGCTACCATGTGCAGCCTCTGCCAGCGCAGCTTCAGGACATTCCTTGCCCTTCGAAAGCATCTGGAGACTGGTCACCCTGAGCTGAGTGAGGCTGAAGTGCAACAGCTCTGTGGGAACCTGCCTCTAAATGGCGACATTGTTGAGAGTGAGATGAGGGCTCTGGAAGAGGCACAAGCCTTTGAGAATGAACTAGACAAAGATGATGAACTTGACCAAGAAGGAAAGGCCAGTCCCACTGGAAGTGACAGCAGTTCCTTGCTTGATGACATGGGTTCAGAGCCAAAGCGGACTTTGCCCTTCAGGAAAGGCCCCAATTTCACCATGGAAAAGTTTTTAGACCCCTCACGTCCATACAAATGCACAGTATGCAAGGAGTCTTTCACCCAAAAGAACATTCTCCTCGTTCACTACAATTCTGTCTCACATTTGCATAAGCTAAAGAAAGTTATCCAAGAGGCCTCCAGCCCAGTTCCCCAGGAAACCAGCAACAACGTTGACAACAAACCATACAAATGCAATATATGTAACGTTGCTTATAGCCAAAGCTCAACCCTGGAGATTCACATGAGGTCTGTACTTCATCAGACAAAAGCCCGAACCACCAAAATGGAGACTAGCACCAGTATTGGGGGTGGGAGCAGTGGAAGTACTTCATCTAAAAGCCCAGTTCCACTCAATCAGGGAAACACAGAACCTGTAAGTGCACCAGTATCCTCAAACAAAGAAAACACTGTAGATGCCAAAGAAGTTACCATGAAGCAAACTACTGATCACATCTCTCTGCAGCCCACCCACCCATCAACCCAGTCACCAGCACAGCTTCAGATGCAACTACAGCACGAGCTTCAGCAGCAAGCTGCATTCTTTCAGCCACAATTTTTGAACCCAGCATTCTTCCCCCACTTCCCAATGACCCCAGAAGCTCTGCTGCAGTTCCAGCAGCCCCAGTTTCTTTTTCCGTTTTACATTCCTGGTGCTGAATTTAACATCAGCCCTGAGCTTGCATTGCATTCTGCTGCATTTGGGATGCCTGGGATGACAGGATCTTTCTTAGAAGATTTGAAGCAGCAGATGCAGCAGCAGCAACACCAGTTAGGCCAACAGCAGCAGCTTCAGCTATCACAGCAGCAGCAAGCTCAGCATCAGGCCTCGCAATCTCAGATGCAGCAACAGCAACTAAAAGCACAGCAGCAGAGCCACAAGCCTAAAACTGAGTCCAACCATGTTGCTCTATCTGAGATCCAAATGTCTAGAGATGCTGAGGAACATCTAGAAAAGCAGGAGACCAAAACAAAGCAGGATATAACTAATGATGCTGACAACACAAAAGAAACTAAAGATTCCAGGAAGTCTACATTTTCAGAACCTCTAATTCCTCCACCACGCATCATTTCAGGGGCTAGAGGTAATGCAGCCAAGGCACTACTAGAGAACTTTGGCTTTGAGCTGGTTATTCAGTACAATGAGAATAGACAGAAAAGCCAGAAAAAGAATAGGGAGGAGGAATTGACTGACAAACTGGAGTGTGGGCTGTGTGGAAAGTTCTTCTCCAACATGCTTATTCTGAAAAGCCATCAGGAACATGTGCACGGGCAGTTCTTTCCCTATGTGGAGCTGGAGAAGTTTGCCCAGCAGTACAGGGAGGCATATGACAAGCTGTACCCCATAAACCCAGCATCTCCAGAAACTCCCCCACCACCACCTCCTCCACCCCCTGCTCCAGTGGCTGCTCTCCCTGCCACTCCCTCAGTAGGGAAATCACAGACACCATCTCCTGCACCTCTACAGACTCCTCAACAACCACCCCCACCACCTCCTCCTCCACCCCCACCACCTCCACCCCCCACTGCACCTCCGCAAGTACAGCTCCCTGTTTCTCTTGACTTGCCAATTTTCCCACCACTGATGATGCAATCAGTGCAGCACCCTGGGCTACCCCCACAGCTTGCATTGCAACTTCCAACAATGGACTCTTTATCTTCTGACCTCACACAGTTATGTCAACAACAACTGGGACTGGATCCAAACTTCCTGCGGCAGTCGCAGTTCAAGCGTCCTCGCACCAGAATCACAGATGATCAGCTAAAAATCCTCCGTGCTCACTTTGACATCAATAATTCTCCCAATGATGAGCAGATTCAGGAAATGGCAGACAAATCTGGCCTTCCACAGAAGGTCATAAAGCACTGGTTCCGCAACACACTTTTCAAAGAGCGTCAAAGAAGCAAGGATTCCCCTTACAATTTCAACATTCCACCCATGACCACACTGGAAGATATCAGACTTGAATCCCAAGTAAACATGCTTGAGTACTACAGAACTGATTCTACCACAAACAGAAGGTCATCAAGAACACGTTTTACAGATTATCAGCTACGAGTTCTCCAAGACTTTTTTGATACCAATGCATACCCTAAGGATGATGAAATTGAGCAGCTCTCCACTGTTCTGAACCTGCCAACACGAGTGATTGTGGTGTGGTTTCAAAATGCCCGTCAAAAGGCCCGAAAGTGTTATGAGAACCAAGCAGACACAAAAGACACTGAAAAGAAAGAACTAACAAATGAACGGTATATTAGGACCAACAATATGCAGTACCAGTGTAAGAAATGTAGTGTCATTTTCCCCCGAATATTTGACCTCATTACTCACCAAAAGAAGCAATGCTACAAAGATGAGGATGATGATGGTGGAGATGAAAATCACTCTGAGGAATCAGCAGAGAACAATGAGCAGAGTTCAGCAAGGCCATTCGAGCCATCAAAACATGCTCTTGTCACAGCAAGCAGCTCTGGCTCCAGCTCTCCCTTAATGCCATCACCCAGACCTGATGTTGGGAAAACCTCACCCAAACCTGAACTTTTCCATGAAAAAACAAAAATGGCAGAGATTGCCTCTTTACAAACACCCAAAAGCTTGAGTGATCAAAAATCTTCCAAGGCCTCAACCCCACAGCCTCCTCCGCAGAAAGCACCTCAACCACAAATGTCAAGACCTCATTCACAGCCCCAGTCTACAGCTGTCCCTTCAAGTCCTCTGTCCATTGCACTGTCTTCACTTAACAATAGCCTTCCCCCACAGATGTTACAATACCACTGTGATCAGTGCAAAATCGCTTTCCCAACAGTAGAGCTGTGGCAGGAGCACCAGCACATGCATTTTCTGGCCGCTCAAAACCAATTCCTGCATTCACAGTTTTTAGAAAGGCCACTGGATATGCCCTATATGATCTTTGACCCCAATAACCCTCTTATGACTGGTCAACTCCTGTCTGGAGCCCTGTCACAGATACCAACTCCAAGCAACTCTAGCCTTGCCTCTGCTGTTAGCTCTAACTCTATGAAACGTAAATTAGATGAAAAAGAGGATGGATCACATGAGAAAGATAGCAGTAACAGTGGTGAGGATCAGCACAGAGACAAACGCCTCAGAACTACCATTACTCCAGAGCAACTTGAGATCCTGTATGATAAATACTTACTTGATTCAAATCCAACACGAAAGATGTTAGACCACATTGCTCGCGAAGTCGGTTTAAAGAAAAGAGTTGTCCAAGTGTGGTTTCAGAATACCAGAGCCAGAGAAAGGAAAGGACAATTCAGAGCACTCGGGCCTTCCCAAACTCACAAAAAGTGTCCATTCTGCAGAGCATTGTTTAAGGCCAAGTCAGCTCTTGATAGCCACATTCGTTCAAGACACTGGCATGAGGCTAAACAGGCAGGCTTTAGTTTGCCTCCAAGTCCAGTAATGCCCCAAGATGATGGAGGTCAAAGTCCTCAAAAATACAGTTTCTCAGACTATTTACAGATAGCCACAAGGACTGAGACAAATGAAAGTGAGCTTCCGACAGCATCCTCCACTCCAGTTAAACCTTCTGAGTTGCAACTAAAGAATCTATTGAGCACATCATGCTTTAAAGCAGAAAATAGTGATGAACTTGAGGTGCTTAACCTGAGTTCCACAGAGGCCTCTTTTGATACCAACAAAATTGACTTTGATGAGACCTCCTCAATTAACACAGCTGTAAGTGATGTTACAACTGGAGATGAGACGAATAACGAGGTTGAGAATCTCACAATAAATGGAAGTGAGAAAATGATTGAGAACAAAATAAACCAAGCCCAACCCTCAGAGACAAATGAGGATAGATTCCCTTTCAACATGGTTAGCCCAGCGCTAAGTTTCTCTGGCAGAGACAGTGACTACTTTTGCAGAGATGATGACCTAGATGAAAATGCAGACAAAAGTGAAACTTCAAGTTTGGCTGATCCAAGTTCACCAAGTCCATTTGGAAGTGCTAATCCTTTCAAGTCTGCAAAAGGTAATGGAGACAGACCAGGCCACAAGCGTTTTAGAACCCAAATGAGCAACTTACAGCTTAAAGTCCTTAAAGCTTGCTTCAGTGACTACCGCACACCTACTATGCAAGAGTGTGAAATGCTGGGCAATGAAATAGGACTCCCAAAACGTGTTGTGCAAGTTTGGTTCCAGAATGCCCGTGCAAAGGAAAAGAAATTTAAAATAAACATTGGGAAGCCATTTATGATAAGCCAAGGTTCTCCAGATGGACCAAGGCCTGAGTGTACATTATGTGGAGTGAAGTATACAGCTAGACTTTCAATTCGTGACCATATATTCTCAAAGCAGCATATTGCAAAGGTGCAGGAAACCCTGGGGAACCAGGTTGATCGAGAAAAAGACTATCTTGCACCTACCACTGTCCGCCAGCTTATGGCTCAACATGAACTTGACCGTTTGAAGAAGGCAACCGATGTACTCAACTTGCCAGCCCAGCAGCAACCTGCAGTGGACAATAATGCACTTCATGGCCTTAGTCTGCCAACTGCCTACCCAGGAATATCTGGTCTCCCCCCAGTTCTTCTTCCTGGTGTCAATGGGCCATCGTCCCTTCCAGGTTTTCCACCAAATACACCTGGTGAGTTAGTATGACAAAAACACAGAGTACCTTTAGGAATAATTTATGCATTAAATGCACATAGTGCTACTGCTCCGTATGCTTGCATCTTCTGCTGAGGACTGACATTCACTGATACATTGGATTTAGGGTTTAAAAAGACATTTAATGCATGTATTTCAGCAGTGTGGAACACTTTATTTTGAGTTCACTCTTTGGGTGTAATCATTACGTTTCAATTGCTTTCATGCTTGTGTTTTTTTTTTTTTGCTCATATTTGTAACTGTAGTAATGAGCTTGTAACAGTTTTGATTCATAACAACAATCAGAGGACATCTTGCGTAGTTTAGGAGTTATTCTGCAGTCAAATATTTCAATATTATCTATACCACTGTATTTCAGCTTTAGCGTCTCCTGGTGCTGGCATGCTTGGGTTCCCTACTCCAGCCACCCCTTCTCCTGCCATGTCTCTCAGCAGCACCCCTACCAAGACTCTTCAGACACCTCCTCCACCTCCTCCTCCTCCACCCCCTGCACTTCCTCTTCCTCCTACTCCTTTGGCAGCAAACCAGACTGAGCAGCACATACAAGAATCTGAGCAAGACAAGAAGATAGAGAAGCCCAAGGTCAAAGATAGAGAAGCTGACACTGCCCGCCCTGAGACACCAGTTGTAAAGAAAAGAGAAAAATCTTCATCACAGCTTTCAATGATAGGAAAATTGGGAAGTGAGGCTCCAATGGACCCAGCACAACTGCAAGCACTTCAGAATGCCATTGCTGGTGACCCAGGATCCTTCTTAGGGGGACAGTTCTTGCCTTATTTCATCCCTGGCTTTGCATCTTGCTTTTCACCACAACTTCCTGGTGGAGTACAGGGGGGATATTTCCCTCCTTTGTGTGGAATGGAGAACCTGTTCCCCTATGGCCCTGCTATGCCACAGGCTATTGCGGGGCTTTCTCCAACTGCCCTGCTTCAGCAGTACCAGCAGTACCAGCAGTCCCTCCAGGAGTCCTTACAGAAGCAGCAGCAGCAGCAGCAGAA
>JAZGTI010005878.1:0-24492 GCA_036877585.1 Botia kubotai | reverse complement strand
ATGTCTGTGCCATTAAACTGTGCAATTATTTAGCGAGCTATAAGCATTTGAGCAGCATAACTAGCTTTAACTAACTGGCTTGACAACAAAAGGAAGCCGAGAATGTTTTTATAAATTTATGAATCGCACCGAAACGGTGCAGTATGCAACAAAGTGTGAAATTGAGCCTGCATAGCTAGAGGTTTGTTTTAACATACTTTCAGAGCTAAAATACACTGCCTATGAATTGACTTTGTCACCCCTCGCTCCTCCAGTCAAAAGTAAGTTTCCCCTATCTGCATATTTCATAGGGTCTGTCTACAACATGACAACTGGAGCAGATGAATTTACCCAAGAGCAACAAAGCTCCACAGACCGATTTCATGTTTTCCTGCTTTAACCTATTCTGTTGTGTGAATATATTTGCATCCATCAAAATATTAATTGCTCAGGTCGGCATTAATTTTCTATATAAAATTCCTCCTTAAAACACTATACAGCCATGAATCTTTAAGTAAATATATATAGTAATCCAGCATGAGTAGTGACAGGAAATCAAGGCAAACAGAAAGGAGCTTGTTAGTCATGCTCAGCACACCTCAGTGAGCTTGTTAAGGTAAGTGTGAAATGAATTCTTTCCAACAGAAGGAGGTTGCCATGCATTATTAATCAGAAAATTAGATAATTGACTCATATGTGGTTGGATTTGTCAGTTATGGGGTTTGCACTCTTAGCAAACCTCTTTGTTTTTTTAGGGCCGTCAGTTGCTTTGCAATTTTAATCACATATTGGTTTAATTTAGAAATACAAATATTCATTTGGTCGCATAATTAACATAAGGTCATGAAAACTATGCATAAACTATATACAGACATTAGCATGGAATTATATAGCATGTGACATTTCTGCTTACCTATTTAAAGTAACATCAGTTTAATCAGATTTTTAGATATAATTGTATGTAATGTAATACAATTATACTTGTATGTGTTTATGTAATTGTGTTTAATGTGTTTAATGTAAGTGTTTTCACAGTACATTTTCATAGTAGTGTTCCTGTAGCTCAACTTGCTTGAAAAGGCTGTAGGTTTAATGCCTGGGGAACACATGCACTAATAAAATGTATTCCATGAACGTAATGTATAAGTGCATATGGATAAAAGCGTCTGACAAATTCATAAATGTAGATCAGAATTACTTTTACTAATTTTAAATGAAACGAATTACAGTGTATTGCTGTTTTTTTTTTACCACTGATCAACTAGTACTAACTAACCAAACAGACAACAAAGTTATGTTTGTTCAGCTCTGGTTTGTTCAGGCTTTCGTTACTTTTTATATTACAATACGAATACAAAAAGTCTATATGAATTTCATAATTATACGTAATAGGTTGTAATGCAGAAAACAAAACAGGACCAGTTAAACTTACCAATTGCCAAGAAGACAAGCGCGTGTCTCCACCACACGGATGCCATGACGTCTTAATGTCAATCAAACGAAACAGAAGTTTGTTGAGACTTTCGGTCGGGTCGACATCAATTAATCGACGCTATTCCCTCACAGCTTGACACATCTTCGCTTTTGGCAGGTCATTATACATACAGTTTCATTCACCTTAACGCTGAATTTCCAATGAAGACGCAGGAGGAACAATTCCCCCGCTCCTCTGTCACCATGCCCTGTTTTGTAAGGAAAAGGTTTAGTCCCGAATAAAGCACGAATGAAATATGTAAGGTAAAGCGTTCCCAGGTCAGCTGAAGCGCACAAGCTCAGCAGGAAGCGTGAAGTCGCTGGTGAACAGTCGCGCTCTGCGCTCCAGACTGCGCGTCAGGCGCACAACTGGTATGGAAATAGTTAAAGTCAATCCAGTGAGGGAGGGTTCATGGCTCATCAACCTATGCTAGCTAATAATAAACACGAAAATAATTTATTAGGGGAGTAAGACAACATAATCACAAAAAAAAATTAGAAATTAAATATTTATAAGCAAGATAAAGATGCACCAGAAAGCTGACTGAAAGCACAATTGATCTCCCTATTTATTAAAAATTTTCCATATTCAAAATAATTTAATAAGCTACTATACAATGATTAAAAAAGAAAATTGTACTCTTGTAATCTCTTAAACTCATATTTTCTTAAGAACAGACTGAGGGTTCTCTTATGTGTATATTATGTTCTTTGTATCTTAATGCAGTGCTGTGTTCTTTATTAAAAAAAAGACAAAAGTTGGATTAATTTACCTTAAAACTGTTCTAATTGTCACAAATATTAATTTCCACATTAAACGGAAGAGCGGAGCCTGCTAAGTGCTGAAGTGAGGTTTAGCGCCATCTGTGGCGACGAGCTGAATTACTACTCGCGCAATTTATTTACTTCTTTACGAACAGAAGTACAGTTGACACAGAGGGACAGTTGTGGAAAAGCAGTAGCAGTTGTTATTAAAGGGCGAGAAAAACTAATCAGGTTATTCCTGGTGGGACTTTATGAAGGTAAGAGTGTCGTACGAAAACGCTAATGAGTTCAGTAAACTGGTCATTTCCAGTGACAACAATTAACTTAGTTAAAATGAATTTAATTAGTTTTTTCCACCAGAAGGTTAACGTCAACTAAAACGGTAAAGTTCTCGAGTTGAACTTGTCTTTGAATCGCACGTGTCTGCGCTATATTTGTTGGGTCATCCATGGAGCTCCATCTCCACCTTCTGGCTAACTGGAGACTGCAGAGAGGAATTTAACAATACAATTAAAAATACAAATACAAAAAAAAAAATACAACAAAAAATACGTTTCCAACGCTCCTGCTTTCAGTTCTTTTGAAGTCAAAGGAGGACCGTAGCATTTCCAGGTTAAATCAGTATAGGAAGAAGTGGGGTTATGACTTAACATTTTGTCATTTCAGAAAGTGGAAATTAATACCACACTAGAAAGGATTAATTGTATACAATTATTATACAAATATGTGTCTAATTAACCGTAAATGACCACAGAAGTTTTGACAGCAATGTTAAAAGGTCTTTACTTACGGAACGCCTCACATCATAAAAAATGAGAAAGGTTACAGTCAGTATATATAATCGAGCTCATTACCGTAACGTCTACAGATGACATTAATATATGTAAATAAACCTACAGATTTGAGATGGAAGAAGAACAGAAGCGATGCGCATATCAATAAATTCCTGCTACAAATGCCCTGAACTTTAGACACGAAGTTCACATGGAACCAGAACATGCAGATCTTATAAACAATTTCAAAATGTCTGACTATTCACATAAATTGATTTGATAAAAAGTTGAAGCTGCTTCCAAAAATAATCCACAGGCGTTTGAAATTTAACAAACATTTCCATTTCATCCCAGTGACTTCAGATCCAGTGAACAGACGTGATTATTTGTGATGCACTCTTCAGTATACTGACAAATAGCAGCAAATGATTGTTCGGGGTTCGAGGGCCTCAGTTTGAGGCAACTGCTGGCACAAACTGCAGATGGCGCTTTTTACGTGTTATAATAAAAATAATATTGAACGTCTTTACTTTTTCCACGTCTTCAGCAGTTTTGATATTGTACAGTATAAGCCAATGGTGAACAGAGGCCTTGTCTCACTTAACATCGATTACAGCATTTATAAACAGTGTAAAAGAACATACAAGAGCTGCTACCGTATACTACACAGAAGATCCAGTGAATTACTCCAGTTAGATGCAGTAGATTATAACAAAAGTTACATTAAAACATGTTCTATGTTGCGATATGTTCATTGTAAAATGTTTAACGCAAATATTTGACCTTAAAACGAACCATTAAAATAAGGCAGGTCTTCGCTACAAAGTTTGAATAAAAACAGCACTGACAGAAGACTGAGACAGGAAAGCTTGGCTCAATGAAGTCCTAACCGCATGCTGCCAAATGCTACAGAACAGTCCTATAACAGTGCTGTGTGGAGAACTGAAGGCTGAACTACGTCTCATAATAACGAAAGCAGAGCGAAATAAAGGCAAAGATAAAATGAAACTATACCAATTCTAAAAACTCTGTCATTGATGCACCATTATCTAAATGGGTTCACAAGCATTTTCACAGTCAGCCAATCAGAAGGCATCTACAAAGGAAGTGGACAGCAAGTGGTAGAGTAACACCATTTCATTATTAAACATTCAGTCACAGCAGGACTGTGATCATCTGCTTCTAGAGAGCTTTTAACATCTTGCAGAGATCCAAACGTTGGTGCTACTTAAGAGTCAACTTTAAAAGAGGTATAAAAATAACACCAGGAACGTTGGTCCCCAAACACTGGCCCCAATCTTGCTGTTAGCCTTTTGTGCATTTAAACTCATCAGTCATCAGTGTAGGGTCAGGACTTGGAGATGCCATCTGTCCAAAGCCAGTGCTGCTGAAGATAGAGCTGATGTATCCTCAAGTCCAGTTGTCCGTGCCTCCTGTAAGGGTGCTGGAATGTGTCTGACTGGAATGTAGTTATAAGTGAAAAAGTTCTGATGTCCAGTGACAGGTGTTGTGCATTTGCTCAAGGTGTCGCTCTCAGAGTTCAGTGGTCAGCAGACCCTTGGGCTTGTGGTTGTCGTCCTTGGTGGGGACAGCCATAATGCTGTTGATGACAAGAGACCGATTCAGCAATTGTACAGACTGGTTCAAACAAGCCAAGTACACAGAAGGAGATTGCTGTAGCGCAGCTGACGTTTTCACTAGAGGCGGTTTTAATTCTAATACAGAGTCTGTTTTAAGGCTATGTGTCCATCAGTGCTACAGAGAAAGGTAATGGAGAAGGGCTGAAACAAACCTGGTGGCAATCACATTGTGGGTGTGAGAGAGACTGGGGAGTGGGGAAATAGCAGACCCCTCGGGATGGTGAGATGATATCTTTGCTGTGCAGTCAAGGAGGCCATTAGTAAAGGTGCCAGACAGCTGGAGAAGAAAGAGAAGGTGGCCAGTGAGTTTCTACAGCGAACTAAAAAGATAACAAGAAGTGAAGACGTATACTTCACTCAACATGAGTAACTGCTGACATCATAAGTTCCGATATGAAGACTTTTCGAAAATATTGAAGTGTATTAAGCAAATGGCCCATGACATGTAAGGGATAATGAACAGCCAACCAATCGGAATGAATCATTTTGGAAGTCAGTTTAAAAGTAAACTCACTGAAGTAGGTGTTGATGCTGGAATGATCCATCGAGGAGTGATTATGGGTTTGGGGGCTGGTGCCTGTGTCAATTCATTCATACATTAAATTACTATTAAACACCATGAAAAAAATCATCAAAGGACAAGCTGTACAGAAACATTATTGTGCCATATAGTTAAACTATGGGTTACCAGGACAATCAAAAGCATATGTGTTCAGTCTTCGAGTCCTTTAAAAGTATCTGAACTCTGAATGGATGAACTTACTACAGGGACAGGGTCTGTGAAGTCTATCAGGTTTTCGGCCAGAGGGGTGGCCAGAAGGTCAGGGTCCTGAACTTTGACCTGCATTGGGAAAAGGCACATGCTCAAAGGTTTCAAATCAACGGCACATTCAATAACTACATCTGTAGATTTCCTAAGAAGAGATCATTGCATATTTCCATAAATTTCTCACCTACGGTTTACATTTTCTATGAAAAGTTGTTTAACTGAATTCTATTCCCCTTTAAAGGGGGACTTGTGTCTGTGAGGAATCAATAAATGATGGTGAATGTGGACAGCTGTTGTGGACTCCTTACAGAGTGCCAGCAGCCGAATTGGCATTCAGCCACCCTTTGTTACCTTAGACGACTGGGCTTCACTCACTGGATCTGAAGACAAAGAGGAGATGGAGGAAACAAACTCATCCGCTTTTGCTTCAAGACTGAGGACAGACAATAATGAAGAGATGAATAATTAAAATAGAATTCAGTATCTCCACAAAAGAATGTACTATGAGTGAATCTTAATAGATGTTGTGTAAACACAACAATGGTTGTGGATGAAGATGTGTACTTGAGTTACAAGAATAAAAAAGATAAATAATCGGATCTGTTCAATAGTAATGAAGCATGTCAGTGTGACAAAGCTCTTGATTTGAGCACTGAAGTGCATAAAGACGTGGACAACCTTTGGGCTCTTCAGAGGAAGCACTTCTCGAGCTACTGAATAGTGCTCATTCAAAGAACACACAGGAAATCACAACGTTACCCTTGAATGAAGTCTTACGAACAACTCTTGTGAAGTGTTTGTGGAAATGACTCAAGGTCACTTTATGAGCACTGTTGATTAGAGAGGTGTGTGTGTGTGTGTGTGTGTGTCCTCTACTGATAATTTTAGTAACAATTCTGAATACATCTTTTTTGCGTAACTGCAAACTGCATTAGATTGTACCTAATTTGATATGACTAATAGACTGTACTGTAAATTCACCCGTACTGTGATAGTTTAACAATGGCATGATGGCATTTTACAAATGTGAAGCAAATTATAAATGTAAGCCATTTAAGTCCAGGCATTACACAGATTTACTACAGGTAGAGCGTTTTTCTAGGCCAAATGACTAAGTACATGTTTAAATGCCCTTTTCGTGTTTAAATCCCTTTAATGTTGTGTTGTGTGTGTCTTATTTCCAATATTCACATCATTTATAACAATATTCATCATTTAAAAGTTAACCACAGACAATTTTTGTGGGTGCAGTTATATGTGTGATCATGGGTGTGTGTTTAACCAATAATTTACTATGAATTTGAATGGCGGAAGTCAATAGAGTACAGCAATGTAGGATGGAGAACAAACAGCCTGATTAACACTCGCTTCATATTCTAGTCGACATACTAATTGTACAGTCAATATATAGTATGTGTATGTGGTTACATAAGATCATGTTTCACATGTCCTATCAGTGATTACAAATCAACAGTTCCACTAGGTGGCAACAGAGTGCTTCAAATGCGAAGGACAACAGTATAGTGGCATAATGTGCATTAGCACAGAAATGTTTTCTTCTTCAAAGCAAGTATCAAGGTTACAGTAAGGCACTAACAATGGAGGTGCCAGGAAGTAAACATTAAAATACATACTCCTTTAAAAGTACTGACAAAACTTGTAAACATACAACATTCAATACCATATATGGTAATTGATTACCAGAAGTGCTTATTCCCACTTAGAGACCTTCACAACTCAACTAATACACATTTAACTCAATCATTATTGTAATAATTATTTGAAATGAATGTGCGATAACAAAAACACAGGTCATATTATTCCGGAATGCCGACCTGGTTTAATTCTATTCAAAATGTATTACTGTAATTGCCATCTTCAGTTTGTTCTTTTGTTTTTTGAGTTGAGGCAGAATTGTGCTGTCCTTATCTACTGTTCTTAGGAGGTTATCTCAATTATGTGGTGGACAACTTTAATAAAATTTGCCTGCTGTCAAATGCTTAAAAACATTTAGATACCTTTGTGGTAGTTGATGTGAATTTTTGATTACATGCAGATGAAACAAAATCAATGTTGGTTTCCTTAGTTAACTAAACTGTACTAGTGATGGAGGAGCCAGGTGGCTCCTTTAATCTGGTTTTTGCCTGCCTGCTTGTGCTCCACTGCCTCAGATTCTGTCCCAGGAGGATTATAGGCCCGGAGGCTCACTCACATGACATCATGTCCTAATCCACACACTCAACCAACAAAGCAATGCTTCTTTTGTAGAACAACCCCTTAGTCACCTGTGCAACATTCTGGTGTTTGCCACTGTTCTCAGACCAGGTTTTGTAAGATCTCACCTGCTGGTAGAGCAAGGCTGGCTGGGCTGTTTGAGTAGGTCCCAGGACTCCTGCCGCTCCACTCGCCCACTCACTGGCAGAGAGCTGGTGCTTCCCATTCGTCCACCACGACCCGTCAGTCTGATGATGAGAAAGACAGGCATTACCGCCCAGTTCCTTGTGTCATTACTGAGTAACTTTTAATAACACATCGTGACATGAAATGTCAAGTTGAGTCCTGCAGTGTGGCATGCTACAACAAGAAACACATCTGACTAATTATTCTCTCATTATAATACAGTTTTTATGAATAAATCAAAGACTACATTCACAATAATACACGTCATATAAAGTATAGTACTTGGCTGCTGCCTCTTGCAGGTTGCAGTTTTTGTCTGGAGTTGATCCAAGTTCCTCCCTAGTATCCTGAACAAAAAAAAGAGAACATTTTAAACGAGAAAACAACTTCAATTAATTTAATTTAGTAATTTAAAATAGTAATATAATTTTATTTACTAATAAAAAAAAACAAAACAAAAAAAACGTTCTTTACACAACAGTTCGAGATGCAACGCTTCCAAAGGTTAAATGAAGACCTACAGGGACCTTATATTCGGGGACAGAAAAGTGTTAACGGGGACTATGGAAAAAGTGGAATACCTTGAGCGCTGCCTCAGCCTGAGCTTTCAGGATGTTGCTCTTGAGTTCGTCAGGAGCTTTAAACTGGTTTAGAACAGGACTGCTGCCCACACTATTCAAGCTCTTCTCAGTCAGCTTCATCACTTCCTCCTGCACAGATCAGAGCAGAGCATTAGGTCTACTGCCTTCACTCTCTCAATAACATGATCTATGCTTTATGCTTTAAATTTTCCTTAAATGAATTACATGAAATACATTGGTGGCGTAAGTTCCAACACGGGGCAAAGCAAACAGCACAAACAATTTACAGAAAGCTTTGTTCTCAGCTTGTGTGTGTGTGTGTGAGATCTTCTGGATGGCTGAACTGACCTGATTGTTCATGTTGAGGTTGATGTTGGATCTGGATGGAGCAGACACTGGAGTGGTTTCAATCTCCAGTTGCTTGAGCCGAGCTGCAGCCTCTGTAGAGGAGAGACAGAGAGAAATGTGGGGATTAATACATTGACTTTGGGGTTAACTGGTTTACACAATAAAAAAGGAGGAATGTGACACCGCATGGTTACGTAAATATAAAAAAGTAAATAACAGTAGTACATTTTGATCTGCATTGATTAACTTACCGGTCAGAGACAGGGTGGTCTCAGTGACTGCGCTGGTATGAGCACCACTGAGTCCAACCTCCTCTGGTGTAACCATGGGAACAGGGGCCTGAAGAACCTCATCCACACACGTTTCCAGGAGGTCAGTCACCAAGGGCACGCTGAGAAGAATGAAAAGGTTAATTACCATATTCCAAACAGAGGATGTACTCCGCAAGTGCTGCCTGTACAAGGTCTTCATTAGATATGACTTGAGGTGTAACGATATACTAACACCCCGTTTTTAGTATATCCGTTTTGGAGCCAAAACCGTGATATGATAATACTGTGTTTGGTTCTGTTTGCTGTGGGGGCAGGATTCATGGCATAAAACCAGCAACGCTAAAGAACAATAGATTCACTTTTAACTTCCTAATAATAATACATTAAAGCAGTATGAACATATGCATAAATGTGACAAATTAACTATAAGCTGGTAATCAGAGTCCGATTTAAGTCTTATGGAAAGTGTTGCTGTATTATGAGTGAGCGGTCGTCTCTGAAGTGTGACACGCTTCATTGATTTAAACTGCAAAACTATCAGCAGCTTTACGTAGTGATCTATGTTCAGAAATAAGCAAACGCACTTCTTTAAACAGAACAGAATCTTATTAAGGACTTAAAAGTGTACCAATTAATATTTCATCAAATGTCAAGGAAGAAAACTTTGTTTTGGGACATGGTGAAGTGAGATCAACGTCAAGAATGGACCAGGGCTGAGTCAGGGCAGCAGGGGGTTGGGGACATTGAGAGTACCGTGGTATGTACCGTGGCTGGTGCATCGCGGATTTCGGTTTAAAATATTGTTAAACCCCTAGATGACACATGTGACTTACCTGGACAAAAGTCCTTCATGCTGGGCCAAAATACAAGTTTTTGCTCTGCAATCATACAGTTTGCCTTTTAATAAAGTTTATATTCTGAAAATGTGATAGTCACCCTTTCAATTATATTAGAGCTGATCAATGCAAATGTAATATCACAAAACCTTGCACTTTTTGATGAGATTCAACAGCCATTGAACAAAAGTGCATTCAAAACACTGCATTATTCACAATGGTTGTCTAATTTCATATCAATAGCAAAACAAAGACAAATGTATTGGAAATACATCACCCAGCCTTAATAGGTATAAATCAAACCTTAATCACAGCACACTTGTGAAACATTCTAACAAATGAGAACCAGCAATGCTAAAATCCATTACAGAAGAACCACACACAATGGAGGAAGGCTGTTATCTTACAAAGTCATATTCCAGCTGACCACACACATTCCACATTCCATAGACCTAAATTAAAAGACCACACACACACACACACATCATGTAATGCATATCAGTACTGATAGCAATGCTAGTACAGAAGTCACAAAAAGTTACATACTCCTTTTATACTGAGGACAAATGTGGGAGGTGACCGAGTCACATTCCATAAACTGCTGGAATGTGATTAAAGCTCAACAGAGGCTTAACTTTGGACAGGTCACTCCTCGCCACACTGACTAAACCCAACATGTTGTGCATAATACAGTATTCAGTCCCTTGAGCAACTTATTAGCACTGCTGCAGGAAGTACCTTCCAGTTTGAAACATGACATTTTTCATTTACAGAAATCACAGTACATACATTTCTCATTGAGTGATATAAAAACAAACAAACATTGGAGTTAATTCTGACTGATAGTTTTAATCAATCATCTTAAAGCCATGTAACACACAGCCGTCCACTGGCCATAATGTTAACGCAGACAGGCTAAAACCAGTGTATACTGTTACAGCTGCAATAGATATTTGTCAGTTAAAATGTTACAAATCACCCTAGTAAGAACTTACAGAACAAAACGTTCGGTACTTAGATACCATGTAACAGCTCAGTTCACTCTTGACTACACAGAGCAATACTGAAATAATATAATCTTTGACACTTTATATCACTTTAAAGTAATAGACACAACTCTCCTCATAGCTAAAATTAACTCAATTAACAGGAAATAAAACTTTACATTTAATTTGTCCTCCTGAGATTAAGGAGCATTTTCTGAAGGTACCTCCAAATCACTGACAAATCACTGTTGATATAAATGGACTTTTCTAAGAGCTTTAAGCATATTTTATATCCTATTTGTGCTACGTGCCTAATAACTTTGACTGCTATTAATTGATAGCAATTATTAAGTCTTGTATATTAAAAAAAACAAGTGTGCTTGATTACAATAATTACCATCTCATTCAAAAAGACAAATAAAAAGGCTAAAAAAGTGAGTATTTCCTGTGTAACAGCTGGTTGATTTATGGCCAAGTCTTACTGCAAGCACTCTCCACAGTTTCTCCCGTGAACAGGCGGATTATCACATCACTCAGGCTG
Organism: Botia kubotai; assembly: GCA_036877585.1. Lineage (NCBI taxonomy): Eukaryota > Metazoa > Chordata > Actinopteri > Cypriniformes > Botiidae > Botia > Botia kubotai. Next base: position 13,129 of record JAZGTI010005878.1, on the reverse strand, counting down.
GTTTCGTTCACGGAGGGGAGGGGCAGAGAGCAGTTTCTGTGCTTAAAGTGAGGGGAAGACTTCAGCCCAGGTAGTTTCGCTTGAGCTCGGCCAGAGAACGCGCCTTTCATCCTGACGCTTCCTGGAGCTGAGTTTGTATCTGAGGAATGCGAGGGTGGAGGGACTGCGGCAGCGTCCGTGTCTGAGAGAAGGTGCAGGGAGGTGCCTGGCGGTCACGCTGGTGTCAGCGGTGGGATTTGGGAGGGGGGTGAAGCCTGGATGGGTCAGTGAAGGGGGAGGGGGGTGTTAGAATGAGAGGACAGGAATGCTGTAGAGTTTGATGTGGGGAACGTGGAAAGTCAACCAAAAGATGTCAGATTAGAAGAGTAGAGAAAAACTGAAGGAACAGAGAAGGATAAGGATACACACTACTGATGAAAAGTTCAGGGTCACTGAAGTGTTTCTCATGATCTTAAACTTGTGATCTAAGGGTGTGTTCTTAAATTAGTTGTGTCAGGATCCAGTCCAGCATAGAACTTCAATACTGTTTAAAAATCTCAAGTTTATCTCGAGACGACGCCTCAAGATGTTTATGATAAAATGCCAAAATAATGTTTTTACCAATTCTAGGTCTAACATAGTCTAACATAACATATTTGGGATGTTTTTTTAGCTAACAGCATAATTTCTAGTTCCAGTTGTATTATTGAGGTTTCATTATTGAGTCTAGTTTTACTCTAAAATATGGATAAATATTTAAAATGTCATTGTAATTGACCCTAAACTTTTAGTAGTGTGGACGATGGCAGAGTGTTTGGAGTAGGACAGCATGCCTCATCTTATAAATGATCTTAAATGCATTTAGACCAGATAATCTGTGGTCATAATACCTCACTGACTCAAGTTATAGTCGGTGCAGTGCCGCAATGCAACTTCAGATGCCTAACCTAGTATATTATAAAGCATTTAAACTAATGCAATAGTCTGACTGATGCTGTAGCTCAACTGGTAGAGCATTGCATCAGCAACGCATAGATTGTGGGTTTAATTCCCAGGGAAAATACACTGATGAAATGTATATCTTGAATACATTGTAAGTCGCTTTGGATAAAAGCGTCTGCCAAATGCATAAATGTAAATGCATAAATGATGCAACGAGGTTTGTTTTACTGAAGATATTTATGTTCTAAGCCAGTAAAGGGAATAAATATGATGTCTTTATGTTTGTGACAGCACCATTACGGTTAAGACTGTGTTTAAAGCAGAATCTAAAACCTTTAATTTAAGAGTGTGTAGTTGTCTTAATAACTAACTGCAAATCAAAGTCTACACACTAGGCTACACATTCACAATAACCTTGCTGTTACACATGGCATTTTAATTAAGTAAAACCCAGTCAATGTATAACAAAACAATGGATTATTATATTCAGCACAGCACATGGCAATGATTGTTGATTAAAATGCATGTTTCATTTCAGGGTCCAATGGCTCCTTAGTCGTTCTTCTAGCCTAAAATCCTGCAAGGATGTTGCTTCTCTGCAATTCCCTGCGACTGTTCCTAAATCTCCCTCTTGATGCCTCCTCCAGCTGACTATTACTTGTTAATGTTTTCAAAGCACACGACACGGACATTTGACAATTTAAACAATGGGAAAAGGTGGGAAATGAAGGTTATAAGGGAGCAGATAAGACAGATGTAAGGTGACATGAAAACAGTGTGCAAAAAAAAAAACCAAACAAAAAAAACAATAAGTGACTTAAAAAATGCTTGAGTCATTTTCACCCTGTTAACTAGGTTAGGCAGAAGAGGGCTATTCTATCCAACTCAGACCAGAAGTTAGAGATCAGATCATTCGAAAGAAAATGGAAAAGAGAAGACCACCCGTTCATTTAATTTCTTCAGCCATGATTCCTTCAGTTTTTCCTAGATTTTGCAATAGCAGGTTAGAAAGCAAGCGACAAAGGACACTGGATTGAATAATTCTTCAAACGGATCCCATTAACCCCACATAAACCCATCATGTGGATTGCGGCGCACCTTGAAGTTTTCAAGCAAAGGTACTAGTCAGCTAAGAGTGACTAGAACTGATGTCTGTATTAGTTGCAGATTTGAGAATGAAGAGGGTGGGACAGTCACGAAGCCAAGAAGAGGAAACTGCATGTTCCAGCAAACTAGAAGCGCCCTGTTACACTGCACCAGTTTACTGACCAAGCTGAAATCACTGCTGTATCATTTACCCCACTGATTGGGTTGGTTCGAACTAGAATCAATAAACAACAGATCGGATGTAGATACTGATTGGCCTAGCCAGATGAAGGTTAACCAATCAAAAGCCAATCATGATAACCCTCACAGAAATGCACTGATTGGTTAAAGCATATCGAAAGTTGAAAACAGGAGCATACATACCTTGCCTTATGAAAAGGCCACTGGGTTTCAGAACATCAGACTAGAACAAAGTTAGAACATTAAGAAACAAGGATCAAACTTTTATAAGACAGGAAAATATATCCAACACTCATATGACCTTTCTCAGATGCACACGCGTGCACACACACACACAAATAATCCCGATGTCTAATTCAATTTCTTTTCAATATTTCAGCAAGTTTAAGCCAAAGCTCTGCATAGCACAATAACCCCTAAAACAGCCTTGGGGAAAAAGCTAGTGAAAAACAGAGCAGAAGAAAGAGACAGGCGAGCTTTCCTTCACATCAAGAGAAAGTTTGTTGTTGTCAGCCCAGCAGGCGTTCTCTCCTGAGCCGAGGCAGCCATCTGCTCAACGTCAAAGCTAAACAGCATGAAGTACCTTCAGCACCAGTCACCAGCCAGCACTACAACCTTACACCAGCTTCCAACAGACCAGCACCAAGCAGCCCATGCATATCATATATGGAAGTGTTGGACTTTGCCAAACTAAGGTTAAGTGCACTGTGCGGGTGCCCTGAAGTAACAGCAGGGCATCGGATTAACCAGCTTAGAGGTCTTATTGCGTTAAAATTGCGAGCAGCTCACCTCCTCTTGTCCGAGTGGCTGCCACCAGGACTCCTGGGGAGGGTTTCGATTTCCATAGGGCTTGCAACACAGGGTGGGCTGCTGACCACAGGCATACCAGACCAGGGAGGCCGTGTTTGAGTGGGCTGAAACGATGAGTGGGTTGGGTTAGTTACAAAAAAAACAAACCAACAAAATTAACTAGGGCAACCAAGATATCATGATAATTAAATAGGTACATTGCACAGAAAGCTAAGATTATTTCAAAAACGAAAGAAAAAAAACAACATTCTGCTTAAAGGAAAAATTAAGCTTTTATTTCTACTTTTAACATGTTCACAGCAAGCAAGCAAGTTTTTCACTAATGAATATAAACATTTTCTCGTGCTATAACTGCAGACTGGCAGTACCTTTGTTTCTAAGCTTGGGTTCACTCCATTATTGTGGCTGCTGAGGAAAGAGGAGAGAAAATGAGATTTTATGAGATACTGTTGAGTGATCCCAGTAAGCAATCTAATGATGGACCTTTCACAGAGGTGACCTCAAACCAGCACTAGTCTCTCAGAATGTCTAGAGACTGCACTAGTCTCTCACCAATGATATTCTTGCCCTCTGGTTTACTGATGTTTTCAGCATGTGATCAGATTTGTAAAAATACACAATGAGTCAAACAGTCATATCTGTGAATCATTTTGAGTTACTGTATTAGTCACAGCACGAGTGCTGAAAACACGCCGGAAATGAATGCGGCTAAACTGCCAGCAAATGATCCGATTCCTGTTGTTCATGTTTCACCTTTCACAGCAGCTGAATCACAGTCCAAGTAGAGGCACTAACAAGACTACAGCTTAACACGCTGCTGTATTAATGACGTATTTAAGCCCCTGATAAAACTGTAGTAGTATTACCCCTTTTCTGACATCTACACCCAATATGACAACACTAATTTTAAAAAGCACATTTAAGTTTCAGAGATGTCGGCAATAAATATTCAATGACACATTTAAGGATTGTAAAATACTTACTCTGAGGATTTGCTAGGACCTGCAAAAACAGAAAGAATGAGTACTTTATTAGACATTGCGTAATGCTGAAGTCATACCAAAATGACTCATAGTAAAATGACACATGTGGGGCTAAAACCTGTGTTGGACAAGCTACTTTATCGCTACAAACTGTAGCTAACTAAATAATAGCCATTAGAACATAAAATGAGGCACAATAACATCTGAGAAAACAATAGTCATAATGCATGTCAAATAAATGAACCAAACTTTTTGTGACGCTACAGTGCCACAGCTTCCCAACAAGTAACTCATGAAACTCATGTGCGCACCTCTGTTCTGCATGGTCCTTCTAGAGTAACGACGGCTTGGTCTCCTTTCGAACGAGGCAGATCGTCTGGCTTTGCTGGCCTTAGTGGTCTGATATTCTGTCTTTCCACTTACAAATAAAACAAAGTCACAATTACCGTCAGTTACACCATTCTCTTTAACATCCTCCAGATAAATCCCTGCTGACTCGATAAGTCTTCAGACATTCACTTTTATGGGCTTAGAGTAATGAAAGTCTAATGTTATCGGACAGGCTAATTTCACAGTGTAAACACATTATTCCTGGGAGGATAAACAGACTACCCAGCATTTGCAAATAGTTCGACAACAAAACTGAACAATCACACACACACAGGTGAATTTAAAGATAAGTGAACTCATTGAGTCAAAAAATAGGTTAATTTGGAGCGAAGAGAGGCGCTAAAATAGAAGCAGGCAAACAAAAAGCCTTTCCAACAGTGAGCCGAACTGGACAGCGTCAAAGCAGCAGGCTGGCAGCTGGAGATAAGATGCAATTCCACAGAAAGGACACACGTGTGCACATGCACACACACAGCGCTGCAGACAAGATCGCATTACAATTTACAACTCGGCAGGAGATACTGTTAGGGACAGCTATGAGAAACAGGAAATCTTGTCTCAACGTAGGTAAAACACCCTAACCACTGAGCTATTAATATAAAGGGTTTAAGTACTAATGTTAGAGAACCACAGGCATGACTTACTACTCGAATTGTGTAAGCAGAGTTGAGTTCAGTAAGGTCCCAGTTGTTTTTCTAATTAAAACAGCTCCAATTAAATTTCTGTTTTCAGTCTAACAAATTAAAATGATAAAATTGGTTCTAAATTTGTTGCAATCAATTTGCTGTGCTATGAACCACAATAAAGTTTTCTGAAAAAGCAGTTGCCCAAGCAAACACGGCATCACAAGGGCAAGGTGCTGCTACTGAACAGCGGTTTAGCTCACTGCTACGCGGTTGCTGAGGTGTCATGTGTGGCCATAAAAATTATGAATGACATGCCGTAGTTTTACATCCATGTAACAGGGGTTTATTATATTCACACCCTTAATCCTGAGCAACAGTTATACTGTGTTTTAAGAAGTGCCATTACAGTAAAACTTCACTAGCTATGCTCTGCTTTATTAAAATGTAAAGTGAAGGCCATTGTCATTGTAAAGTGAAGTGTGGTCATTTTAGAACATACTCACCTGTATCTGAACCGCGAGCCCATGCGGATAAACCCAGAGCGTGCCGAGCTCTTGTGGACGGGGCCGCGCAGGCGGAAGAAAGCATGGTGCTCTACGGCACACTTCCACAGATGCTTGCAAGCCTTCGGATGGTCCATGCGGAACACGAATGTGTGCTCCTGCTCTTTTCCCTGTGACAGAGGACAAAATGTAAGTGCAATGAATACATTTGTGTGACAACAGAATTAAATGCAAAATGCAAAAGCCTTAGCCCAAGTGAATTTACTAGATAAGACTTTGTTGTTACATAACTGACAGAATACGGTTTAGGTTGGAAGTTCTTCTTGTAGTGTACGCAACATCTTAACCTATTAAGACAGCATTTGAAGGCATCATAGAGGCACTCCCAACATAAAGAATATTCCCAGTTGTGGACAGTAGAAACTATGCTTCAAGCTCTATGGAGGGACTCTAAAGGTTTTAGAACAGACCAACATTACTTGTCTGTCCCTCCATTCAATGATAGCACATTATAGAAAAACTAGATAGTTCTAGCAGTTATTAGTTGCTCAATCTAACTTCCATTTGCCCAATCTGAGGCAAATCAAACACTGTCAGGGGTCTTTAATCAGCTGCCCCACTGAGGAACAATATCAACGGCCTGTGGATTTTGGAGGACTTTGTTGTGCTGTAATCAAAGGCACACGACTCAAACAGTGAAATCAAACTATCTGATAAAGGACAGAAACTACTAAACAAAATACAAATAATCACGTAAGGACATATTTTTGTGATAATTGATGTTTTATTGATAACATTAAATGTTTACATACTGTAAAGGGTGTAACAGTCACACTCCTCTCAATTACAGTTTTGGTTTTCCGACACTTTCTTAATTTTATACACAATATTAGCCAACTGCAAAATGTGCCATTTCAAACTTTGAAGTTTCTGAAAATCACTTCTAACAACACACTCTTCACTCATGTGTACAACATGCATTTTTTGTAAAGCAGCTTTGAAACTATATGTATTGTGATACGTGCTATACACATAAATGTGAACTGAATTGAATACCATCAAATCCAAACACAGGCTCAGACTGACTGACTTTAAGAGAGTGACAGGCCCTTCTGTCCTCATGTTAGCAGCCTCAGTGCTTTATAAAGTGTGAAGTTCTCCAGATGCCAAGCATGCCTGAAGGGAGACTGTCATTTATTAACTCAAGCTACGGAGATGCCAAGAAAGTCTCAGCGAGAACATAAACACCCGCTTCTTCTGTCATGGATGCACAAAGGCATAAACTTCACATTACGCTCTAAAAATCGCATCTCCCAAATAAATGCACCATGAAAAAATCTCTTTGAGAAATAAGTCAGACACATAAGCATGTAACACAAGCGAGTCACCGACGCGTTGACCTGCTGCAGGTGGCTGAATTCCATGGAGCTGAGCCTGCTCTTATCAAAACCCCTTTGTCAGGGTCTGGCCTTTCAATTTTGTAACTAAGAGACTTTCTGTAAAATAAGAAGACTCTTCTTGACAAGGTATGAAACTGAGTCTCTGCCTGAGCAACTTTGCCCTCACCTCTCTGAAATTTACTGTAAGCAAATCATAGACTGCACACTAAGGTTTGGCCACTTATGGTGTATAAAATGATCACTATTATTACAGAATATGGCTCTTTAAGTGCAGGGTATGTTGGGATTAAATAAAAAACAGGGAGTTGAACACGAAGCGCACTTAAAGCCACATTTCACACTGACAGCTGCAGCGGGAGGTATAAACAGCATAACAGCATAAGACAGCATAAGACCCCATATTCACAGCTGGATTTAACATCTGTTTATGGCGAACCGATCACAGGCCTAAATACAGGCGTTCACGCGGTCCAATGGGTCTTGTCATCCAATCAATCAAAACACATTTGGGGGTTGTCAGAAAGACATGTCACCATATGGCACTTGTAATGTAAACACAAACAACATCAAAGAACCAATTGCTTGTCTAAACAATGGCTTCAACTTTGCTTTTCGAACTCTGGTGCCCTTTGCACTCAGGTCAGTGTTTCCACATACTGAAGAGATCACTGGCATTTTGCAGCAGCTTAAGACAAATATTGTTTTACTCATTACAACCGTTTATAACCACCCCTTATACACCAGGGTCACATATGACCCTTAATATGTGAAGGAATGTGAAGGAATGTGTGTGTGCGTGTGTGTGCGTGCGTGTGTGTGTAGGAGGTGTGCGTTTACCTCTTCTGTCTGCTGAATTACCTGTTCATCATCCTCCACCACCACCAGGGTAAGTTTGCTCTTCTTGAAGTCCAGACGTGTGATCTTGGGCCTGTGCAGACAACCAGCTTACTTCAGATAAAATGGCTTTTGACTGTTAATTGCATTTACTGACCTATGACTTCTAGAGAACGAATACTAAACTACAAATATTAAATACTAAGCAAGCTACTAAACCATAGGGGTTGAAGTGTGTCATTTTCTCAATGATCATTTTCCTATCCCAGTTTAAGGTAAGGGAATACTTACCAAAAGAACAGGCCGATCTTAGTTTCCCCCTCAAACACGAGGACTCCAGTGGGGGTCAGACCCAGGCTGTATTCATTTCCGTCTCGTGCCTGGAGACATAAAGAACAGGTAAGTATCTGAATGTAGCTGGATTGAACAGTCATTAGAAAGATACATGCTTCCCTCTCGACTGCATGATGTTAGAAAGCTCATGCTTCAAATACAGCAAACCTATCAGAGAAGGAATGATCTGTGTACCTTGACCATATGCATGTCCACCCCATACATCTCCAGCCATTTGGCCTTGTTCAGGTAGTTTATCTCAGCTTGTGCTGGTGTCTGGCCCCTGTAACGTCGAGTAAAACACAATTTGAAGCAAGACAGCAGCATGAAATTTTAGCTTTGCTACAGAAACAACCCAAGCTGCTACGCATCTGCTGTAGATTACGACTTGTTGAGGCTACAGTGACGGGTCATAAATCACATACAGAAAGGTCAAGGTCAACAGTAGAGCTTTGGCTGAGTAGACAGGGGAGATCCAGTCAGAGTTAAAGGTGTTGACCTGCATATTGACATTCATCGACCTGCTTTCCATTTAGATTTGCCCTCGAAGGACTTTTTAAAAAGGAGTCATTATACCTGGCTATAACATTTTAATAGAATAAGCTCCCTCATTTATACCTGCACTCCTTCCAGGCATTGAAGATAGCGAGTTCCATCTCTTCCGTCTGGTTTGGGATAAACCGGAATTCGGACACTAGTTCAAGTGCATGATCAGCCGGGTCACAATCACCCAGTTCAGCTGAAAGGTAAAGATATATGAGGAATGACAGCATCCATAGCATTTGATAAAACTCTCCCAAAATAAAATGTGCTAGCTTGCCATTTTGCATTTTACTGTTGTGATTCACCTAACCTAAGTACCAGTGATAATTCCTAACTATTTCTAGGGAACTAATTCCTAATCTGTCTATCTGTCATGTGACCATATTAAAACTTCTGAATCTAATGTGAGTACGGGATTTAGATTCATATCTAACTCGCAACCACTTAGGAACTAAGGAAACTTAGAGAATGGTTACTTACCTTGCAAAGAGTATGCAGCCAACTCCACTGCCGTGTCGAACGGGCACTCTAACCTATATTAAACAAGACGAATATTTAGATAACTTCTTTCAGACAATTAAAGATTATATCAACAAATTCTGACAGATGTGAAAAGTTTCTGGGGTCCTTACAAAACCTTACAAACAGAAAGGCATCGGAGCACTCGAGTATTCAGTGAAGGTGGAAGAGTGGGAGTGAGCTGATATGTTGTTATGTAATGCAATGACATTTATACATTTTTAATGTCCAAATACTTTTTTGGGGCCACTGTACATTCATAAATGGACCCGTGTCAATGCAGACAAACTGTAGGCAATTTCACTTACTTGCCACTGAAAATGTCCTGCTTTAACTGTAGTACAAAAAGGTATCTACAAGAAATAATGAATGACAAAGAAGGTTGAGTAATATATCTGCATAAACATTACTAGACTGTTAACCTCACAAACAGGTAACAAACCTTGTAAGTTCCTCATGCAGGTTGTTGGGTTCAGAGGAATAGAACTTTACTCTCATATGGAGGCAATATGGTGGTCCAACTGAAGCATAAAGACAAGGAATAGAATGTAATGCATCATTTTGCCTTGTTGACAGTGATTGTGTATTGGGTGGTGCACAGCTTGTTGCTAAGACACAATGCTTTGAGAACAGAAATGGAATCTGAGGGAGAATCACTGAGGAGATACAGGAGTCTCCTTTTCATGGTTCATTACTACCTGGAATTCACAGACAGTTAATCATTACCATTATCTTTTTTAAGAGCATTTAGGAAGACTAACTAAAAATCAAGCTCTCTTTTAAAAGATTGTGTGCTGTCCACAATATCAGGCAATGCTAGAACTGCTCAGGCAATGAAACGACATTCTACTTACTTTTGACTTGTTTTTTGATGCTTTTGGTGACATCGAGCCAATGCTGTAACATGTAAGAAAATATGTATATACGTTTATAATCTGCTGTATCAAAACATTAAGCTTATACAGTCCTATTCAAGACGTTACCAACAAGCACATTTCAAATGACTGCAAATTTACATCTTTGCACACAGAAATCAGTTTTGAAACAAATGACCAATCAATAAGTAGTTAAGCCAGCAAAGTCAGCAGGGAACTTTTCTTTATGCTACAAACGTTCCGTCATAAACGACAAGGTCAAGTGTGCAAGAATGCTTTTCTGTAAGGTTTCCGCACCTAACTTCCTCCCCAATCACATGCAACAAAAGTTACACACTACACACTTTAACAAACAGACATCATTTAACAGGAACCGACTTTCTGTGTCAGTGCTTTAGAAACTTCGGCCCGGTCTATTAAGCCGTGTTCCTCTAACAGGGTGATGCATGGACAATGTGTGAGGGAGGAAGGGAGGGTGGAGGCACTCATGCTGATGGAAGAATAGACAGTCTCAGTGTCCTCTCCCCCACATTCCTCTCACGCTCTTCCCTCCCTCTCTCTCTCCGTTCTCTGTGCTAGCTTGAGCGCTGTCTGTTACGATTTAGCAGATTTGATCATTTTTAGGAATTTTTAGGAATAAATTATTACTATTTTTGTAGCATGAAAAGGGTGAAAGGGTTTATTTAACATTGAAGGTCCACTGTGTGATGACAAAGACAAATCCTGAATACACTTAAAACATTTTGCTCTTACCGGGACCTGGGCTGAGTCCATAAAACGCAGGCCAAAGTAATCCTTTTCTACAACATCCAGGTGGTACATGATCTGATCAAACAACTCTGCACCTTTGGCTTTTTTCTGGGAAGAGAAAAAGATAAGATTTAAATCTTAAAGTCTAGTTTGGAGGCAAAGCTTCTGAACCAATAATACATTTATCTACCCAAACATCAATTTTATTTATGGTTTTGCACGTGTTTATTGGAACAAGATGGAACAAGATGTACCGTGTACAACCTGCAGGAATACTTCTTTGGTAACCATGATAACCCTCCACAACAACCATTTGATTCCAACAGTGCTTGATTTCAAAACCACAGTTCTGCATCATCTTATCACAAGAAAGAAGCCCCTGATCCAAAACCTCCAGATTCATAAACAGCAATGTGAACAGTCAAACATTTCACAAGGTTTGATTTAAAGTGATAAACATTACTAACACAGTCTATTTTGTGGGGGCCATTTTGTGGGGGCTCAAGAAAATATGATTTCTGAAACGTTTTGATTTAAACAAATCAAAATGAGTTAAACGTTTGCGATTCTTCTTTTCAAAAAGATTTAGCCGACAGCTTCACACACCAGCTAAACAAACTGCCTCGTCTTCAGTCTTACAGTACATGAAGTAGGGGCTTATTAGCATGGATGTAGCTGCTTACATCTCTGTGTAGAAACCAAAGAGCGCTGACTCACAAGCTGCCCACCCGACTGTTGTGGGAAGACGGGTGTAGCCGGAGCCTGGGCACTCAGCACCGGATACTCACGGAGGCCCCAGTCAGTTGGCATAGCTTACAAAGCATCCCAGCAAGCAACAAGAATGCAGACAAAGAATCCATTGTGCGCTTGAGTGAACCCCAGGCTCAGGGCTCACATTGTTCAGCTGAGGTTTTCCAGCCTGCTAGCCCAACACTCAGCCTTTGGAGGCGCAGTTACATTCCTCTGTCTTCTTCCAGCAAGCAGGACAGAAACTCCCTCTTTTTACATTGCATAATGGCTTTGAAACGGGGTACATCCCCAAAAAGTATTAACAGTAGCTATTTGTTGCTTTAGATTTCCTATACCATAACATAACACACTCACGTCAAACCGTGGATGCGTCGCAAAAGATGCAAAGAACGCAAGCTGCACCCCTGAGGCAATTACGGCAGAAGAGCAGCGATAACAAATGCATTATACTAATGCATTACAATAATAATGGGCTTCTCAAAAGCAGTTCAGCAGGACTGCTTTAATACCAATTGTGAACCATATTAGAGTCAGCAAGAACTGTATGAACACTTGAAGCCCAAACAATAGCTTTTACATCAATTATACGAGTCAAACTCTGACGTCAAACAAACTTGGGTAAGTACCAAAAGCTTTAGTGTGAAAATGCCTTAAGATAGAAAAGAGGGCTAATCCAAGTAAATTCAGCCCTAATCCACCGAATCATGAGAGGCTGCTCTCTGTGTAAAAAAAGTTGGCACACTGTTGCTCCCAACATTTCTCTCTCATCAAAGAAGTTTCAAACTCAATGTTTTCCAGCAGGCTGGATTTCTTTACTTGCATTTTAAGCACTGACACACAAATATTAATAAAAAAATCTTAATTTTATATCGACCCAGTTGATTAGTTGACCATACTGACCCACCCCTAGTGTGTGTTTCACATGATTTGTGACACCGGGCTTCTCTGTGTAGATCAGGCTTTATTCAAAAGCAAAAGGACATACATGTCCAGGCAGAAAACAAAGTATTTAACTTGTAGCCTGGGCACTGAAACAGCAATTCGGCATTTATGGGTATCCAGGGGTGACTGTTTGAAAAGCTTTCCTTGGAGATACTACAGATGGTAAATGCATGCTTGTGCAGCTTGCAGACTGGAGATAGTTTATGTCGTTTTTCTTCTTCTGCGGCAAAACACTATACAAGTGAGTTTTAATGTCTCTCCCTCTCTTTCTTCAGAGGTATATGGCTTGTTTTTCTGAATATCTGAGCTTAGTTTGTGTGAACTCTGTGAAATGTGGGAGGAAAGCACAAAGATAAACAGTTTGTCCCAAATTACAGCATGTGGAAAAAAGCAAATCAATTTAAGTTAGCTGAAGGCGCTTCTATAGCTTTGTGGCTTTGTAAATGAACCTAGGAAAAGTTAGTAGACAACACTGAAAACTCATCTGATGTCTTTGGTGGGATTTAACTCCAGGTTATAAACAACAGGAACGACCTGTCAAGATCCTTTCAATTAGCAGTCATCACTAGCTCAGTTTACGCCCATCATTTCCCTTTGCATTACAGATCAGAGGGAATTTTATACAACCGAAACAAAATGCTGTCAGCCATCTAGAAAAGGAAC
>JAZGTI010005877.1:0-24494 GCA_036877585.1 Botia kubotai | reverse complement strand
TTAGTCATAATATAAAAGTAGCTTAATGGCCATTAACGTCTAATCATTCTGCCCTCCTCTTGACAGCTTTTGACAGAGAAGTTATCTCGCAAGGAGAAGGAGAGTCAGGAGCTTGAGGAGCGTTTGGGTCAGGAGCAGACCTCTAAGAAGAATCTTCAGGCCAGCCTGCACCAGAAAGATCTCGAGCTCCAGAACAGCCAGGCCCGGGTGTCAGCGGGTGAGGCGGCGCTGAGCCGGGCCCAGGCTGAACTGAATGAACGTGGGGAGGAGGCGGCTCGGCTCAAAAGAGAGCTCAGTGAACTGGAGAAGAACAACCAGGAACTGAAAGCAGAGAGAAAACAACTACAGCAGCAGAGGGAGGAGAAGGAGAACCAGGGCCTACAGCAGCAGAATGAGATCAGCCAGGTGAGAACGAATCCAACAATATCATTACAATTAAAGACATTCTTGTTTATACCCATCCCTCAATCTATGTACATGCCTTCATCCATCCATCTATCCATAATCAATAATGGTATATACATTTGCAATGACAGAATATAATTCATCATGATACTGTTCTGACATGATTAAGGCTTTGATGGTTCTGTCTCTTCAGCTGCATGCCAAGCTGCTGGAGGCGGAGCGTCAGCTGGGAGAACTGCAGGGTCGGCTGAAGGAACAGAGGCAGCTGTCAGGAGAGAAACTCAAAGATCGAGAGCAGCACGTGGCAGATCTGCAGCTCAAACTGTCCCGTCTGGAGGAGCAGGTGGGAAAGACTTGAGTTGAAGTCTTATGAATAATTATTAGAAAAATCTGCATGTTAAAGCTGCAATCTGTAACTTTCTTTGTTTCAAAATGAACAAAAATCCATTATGGAGCAAGTACGTGACAGATCAGTGTTCAACACGATCGCCTTACCTTCCTCCTGGTAAATTTATAATAACCATTTATAATTTAAGTTGCTCCGATTTCGTAAGAAATGTCCATCTGTATACAGAAACAAGATCATCTGGCTACAATGTCACATGACCGGGTACTGTAGATGGTGTGTTTGTAGGTTGTTCTTACAGCAGTTTTTTGGAATTTAATTTTGTCATCCATGTAAAAAAAAAAACACAAGTAAGCTGCAATTTTATGTTTCAAACAGAGATGGCGGTAGAGAGGTAAGAGTCACAGATTGCAGCTTTAATTGGTGATGTGTATGTCACCTGACGGAATAATTATTATTGTGGTGGGCTTGTTTTTATGCTGTTACATGTCTCTCTCTTTCTCTCTCACTCTCTCTCTCTGTGTTGTGTATTATGTGTATAGTTAAAGGAGAGCTCCACGAGGTCAACTGACCTGCAGCATCAGCTGGATAAGTCCAAACAGCAGCACCAGGAACTTCAGACCCTTCAACAGAGCACTACTGGAAAACTTCGAGAAGCACAGGTGAACATCTCCATGATCCAGATCAGACAGAAAGTTCTGAATTCATATTGAGTCGTTCCTCATCTGCTCCTCCTGTGCAGAACGACCTGGAGCAGGTGCTACGTCAGATCGGGGACAAGGATCAGAAGATCCAAAATCTTGAGGCTCTTCTGCAGAAGAGCAAGGACAGTGTGAGCCAGCTGGAGGCCGAAAGAGAAGATCTGTGTGCCAAGATCCAGGCTGGAGAAGGAGAGGCGGCTGTGCTGAACCAGCTACAGGAGAAAAACCACTCGCTGCAGGAACAGGTAATGAGGAGAGGACAACAAACACACTCATGCTCTTAGATTGTGCTGCCATCTGTTGAAAATGTGTTCATAAATGAATGTATTCATGTATTACGCAGAACTTAAACCTAGTTTTCCACCCGTGTGACAATTCAGATCATGCAGTTGACCGACAAGCTGAAGAACCAATCGGAAAGCCACAAACAGGCTCAGGAGAACCTTCATGAGCAGATGCAAGAGCAAAAGACCCACCTGCGTTCAGTGCAAGACCGCTGCCAGAGTCTAGAGACCACCATCTCTGAACTCAACACTCAGCTGACAGAGAGCAAAGAGAGGATCGCCCAGCTGGACACACAGGTAGAGCAACCACATCTGTAAACATTTCATACAGTGCATCAATGGAAGTTGTGAATGAGTAAATGTTATTAACTTCAGTCTGTTTTAATGTTGGATAAAGTGAATTACTGGAAATATCTATGATTTACTTGCTTGTCTTCTAGCTGAAAGCCAAGACAGAGATGCTGTTGTCTGCAGAAGCAGCAAAAAATGCCCAGCGAGCAGACTTGGAGAACCACCTGGAGACGGCCCAGAATGCAATGCAGGACAAGCAGCAGGTATTGGTTTTGCCTACAATGTTTGTGATTTGTGAATACTGGATTGTCTTTCCGTGATTCATCTGTTGCCGTAGGTCTCTCCTGTTGTTACAGTACGTTTTCTTAACGGTGTTCATGCAGGAGTTGAGTAAAGCGCAGGCTCAGCTGGAGGAGCAGGGCCGCAGGCTGCAGGAGAAGCAGGAGCTGTGTTCTCAGCTGGAGAGCGGTCTGAAGGACAGCAGAGACAAGCTGCTGGCCACAGAGCAGAGGACAGAGACTCTGGAGGCCCAGGCCAAGGTCAACACCAGCTCTGTCCTCTAAACTATCACTGCAGGAGCTTTCTGCTTGGTCATTACAGCTCACTTGTTCATGGGATTGTGTGCGATTTGAAGTGTTGTCTGTATGTGTGTGTTTGTGGATATAACAGAAAGCAGAGGCGGAGCTCATGGAGCTTCGCTCTGCGAGGGAACAGTCTCAGAAAGAGCAGCAGGAGATGACGAAACAGATCAGTGAGCTGGAGGTGAAGATGAAGGATCTTAACCACCAGTTAGAGTCGGAGAAGCAAGGGTAGGTACTTTATATGGGAAAATATAGAATGGTAAAGACATAACATGACTTTGTGTCACATATGTGAATCTTGATTGGCCACTCAGAGTATTCGTGGGAGGAGCATTCTCATTCTCGAGAGCTTTTCATTGTACCAAAATTTGGAGGCACCCCTGAGTGGAAGACGAGTCATCAATATTTTTAGTTAATTTTACTCAGAGAAAAAGCTGCACATTTAAAACGCACAAATCTGATCAAATGATCAAACACAACAATACAGGTGGTCTCAAAACACTTGACATGGTCTAAAAGCCACAAAAGCGCTTTTTTAATTCTTGTGATCTTTAACTTGTTTACATTTGAGTGGTGTATAAGATAAGAAGAGACAATTAATGTTCTCGTTTTCTGTTTCAGAGCTTCCACCCAACAAGAGGAGCTGAAGAAGAAAAGCTCAGCTCTCTCTAAAACAAGACAACAGCTGGAGAAGGCGGAGGAAGAGCGTGGAACCCTGCAGGCCAGCCTGGATAAACTGTCTCAGGAGGGTCAGACACGGCAGGCAGAACTGGACCGAAAAATCCAGGGTCTGAGCACAGAGCTCCAGAAGGCCCAGGAGGAGAAGGAGGTTCTGGTTAAGGAGATGGCCACGATGAAAGAGGCTCTGAGCAAAGCTTCTAAAGCCTTGAAAGAAAGCCAGACTCAGCTGGAGAAAGAGAAGAAGAACAGCAAAGCTGCTCTGGAGGAGAAGGTGCGGAGCAGGTTTTAAATGGCTCAGATTTAGTGGAACATGTCCAAAATTAATGTGAAAACCTGGGGTTATTCTGATAGGACGCCTGTGTATGAAGTCCTGAGGGGAACTTCACACATCCACTAAAATCAAGTCTAGTTTTTTTAATTATCTGCCTTTCTTTAACATGTAGGAGAAGTCCTTTCAGAAAGCACAACAAGAACTTCAGAAAAACATCGAGACTGCTTCTAAAGAGCTCGGCGAGGTCAAAGGTCAACTAGAGAAAACGAAAGAGGTGAGAGTGGGAAATGCAGAAACGACGTATTGTGTGTGACCTATAGGTCACCCCCGTATGTCACTGTCACTACACTGTGTGTTAGATGAATGATGATGCGTTGCAGTCATTCAGTTCTTGTCTGAAATAGGCAGAGAAAGGCCTGCAGTCTCAGATCAGCTCACTGAACGTCCAGCTGAAACAGTCTCAAGACGCACTGAAGGAGAAGGAGAAGAGCGCGCAGCAGCTACAGGCACAGCTGAGGACGACCCAGGGGTCCTTCAGCCAGGAAGTGAAGAAGCTTGAGACACAAGTGTCTGAGATGCAGGCCAGCCTCACTAAACAGGCAATCACTGTTAAATCATGTGTACACACTGTAGTTTATTTACAGTTAACAGTTACAGTTAAAATAAAATACAGTTTATTTACAGTTATTCTACAACTGAATTTACTTCGGAAAAAAATGATGACAATACACATTTCGTTACATTTGTGCAGGGCGTACAGACTCAGGGTGAATAATGAATGATTCATTTAGTAACGCTTCCATCTTTTGGACATCGTCAGTTCATCTGTGGTGTTGTGCTAAAAGAAAACAATGAAACCAGTGATATTTGTTCTAACACAGAAGATTTCTCTCGTCTGTGTGTGGTTTGCACAGCCTTGCAGTCTACAGGCGTCCTATGATATTACGCTCCAGAGAACACAAACAAAACAGACTGCAGGTTACTAAAAATAGTCGACCGGTCATGCATCTATGGCCACTAATATTTATTTACTCAAAATAACCTAAACAGGTTAAACTTCATGTCGGTTGTTTATAGGTCGTGAGATGCCAGCGTTGCCATGGTAATCACTATGTCAACCATTGGGAGTGTGGGAGTGACACCTGTATTCTGTACACAATGGTAATTTAGGGGATTTGGTCACTCCCAAAACACTGCATTGTGTACATGGCCATAATGAACGTAACACGCCCAAGCCTCACAATGATACACAACTACTAATTACTTTAAAGTAAATAATGATTACTTTAGAATTGCTGGGCGCTGTAGTCCGAATGTTTGTGGGTTTAAAATAACAAAAATCAGTTATTGAGCAAGTACATAATCAGTCCGTTTTCAAAAGCATCTCATTATCTTAGCCCAGTTCGCAACGGTACGTTAATAACAATGATTTATAATTTGAGCTGCTGGTCCTGATTTTGGCTTCATTTGAGTCACTGTTTGCTGTTTAAGAAGACTTGTGCTGTTTATCAGGGCTACATAATTACGCAGATGTTTGGTGAGACACGGCACGTAGCCGCTATAAAAACATGAACTTCCTGTTATTAACTCTCACATATTGTTGAACACGATGTTATTGTTACTGAACTTCTCAAAAAATGCAACTGAATTCAGTCTAAACCAAATTCAGCTGTTTCTGAGACGGGCAGAATTGTCCAATGAGCATGCAGCATGCCGCTTGTCTCATTTTCTGATTGGTGTATTTGTTTTTCAGGCAGAGGATGAGACCAATTTGAGGGAGCAGGTGAAGATGTTGTCAAAAGATTTGAGTTCAGAAAAGAACCGCTGTGCAGAGCTGCAGAAAACCAGTGACGGCACTGCAGAGAAACTTACAGTGCTCCAGTCTGACTACTACGGCAAAGAGTCAGAGCTGTCTGCTGTCCGCCAGGACCTCAAGGTGTGTGTCAGTGAGGCGTCTCAATCTTCCCTCAGAGTACCACAAGATCTGACTGCTGTCTCACAGGTTGTGTTTGTGCTGTAATGCAGGTATGTGAGGAGAAGCTGGTTCTAGCTCAGGAGGAGCTGGTGTCCAACAGGAACCACGTCAGTTGTCTTGAAGCACAGATCCAGGATCTAAAGGCGGGCCGTGTGTCGCTGGAGAAAGACCTCAGCACGAGAGATGAACAAATCAAAAAGCAGGTGGAGGCTCTCCAGAAGCTCCAGAAACAAAAGGTAACAAATAGGGGTCGTAGGTTTGAATCTCACATGGGG
The DNA here is from genome assembly GCA_036877585.1 of Botia kubotai. Taxonomy (NCBI): domain Eukaryota; kingdom Metazoa; phylum Chordata; class Actinopteri; order Cypriniformes; family Botiidae; genus Botia; species Botia kubotai. The sequence continues at coordinate 18,684 of JAZGTI010005877.1, read as the reverse complement.
TGTAAGGATCATATACTAACTGCACTAGGGCACTAGTTTTGTCTGAAAGAACTGTCCATGTTAATTGTCCAGCAGTGTAAAATGATGTTGTTTTTGGGCTACACTGTGTAAAAACTCTGAAAGAATTTGCCCCCAGCTTTGGTCACATGATGATACTGATGATTATGTTTGTTCTGGACACAGTGTGACCACAGTCTGAGCTTTTATTCTGATCAGGAATGGTTTGCATAATGGTCATTTGCTTATCGTGGCAGCCACAGAGCATTTCATTCCAGAACATGTATGGACATGTTGTGCAGGTGATGACTGAGGAGCAGCTGAAGAAGGAGAAGGTCCAGTGTGAGGAGCTGAGGGAGTGTCAGAGCGCGCTGGAAAAGGACAAGAACAAACTGAGCGCTGATCTCAAAGCACTTGCAGAGAGAAATGAGAAGGTCAGGCATGACCTTTGACCCCGATCACTTTATATGACACAAATTAAAGGGAAAGTTCACCCAAAAATGGAAATCCTTCCATCATTTACTCACTTACATTTAAATGGTTTAAATGGTTTTCTGAATCCAAATGTTTTACCCCTGAAAAATAAGTGAGAAGTGTGTGTGTGTGTGTGTGTGTGCAGGAAGTGAAGGAGCTCCAGGCAGCGAAGCAGCTGTTGATCCAGCAGAAGGTGGAGCTGCAGGGGAAGGTGGAGACAGCTCAGGCGTCTCTGGAGCAGGAGCAGAGAGATCACCAGAAGACCCGAGACTCCATCAAACACATGCAGCAGCAGCTCAAAGATGAGAGCAGCAAACTACAACAGCAGCTGGTACTAATGACATCAGCAGCCCAACTTCATTCACACAAGCTCAGCTTGTTTATGCTCATTCTATCCCCCCCCCTCCAGGCATCAGAGGTGAAGGCTAAAGAGGAGATGGAGAAGCAGAGGGAGGAGGCAGAGGTGAAGATGTCCATGCAGGTGACGGCGCTGAATGAGAACATGGCCACACTGAAGAGGGAGTGGCAGAGCAGCCAGCGACGAGTGGGCGAGCTGGAGAAACAGACGGACGAGTTGAGAGGAGAGATTGCTGTACTGGAGGCCACAGTCCAGAACAACCAGGATGAGAGACGTGCACTGCTGGAGAGGTTTCAATTTGGACATTTTTTACTAAATTGTAGAATATACATTCATTTATTTTTACAAATGCTGTTGATTGGTTTTCCAGGTGCGTCAACGGTGAGGGCGAGATTGAGAAGCTCCAGGCCAAGCTGCTGGAGATGCGCAGGAAGCTAGACGACACCACGGCTGCCATGCAGGAGCTTGGCCGTGAGAACCAGTCTTTACAGGTCAGACTTTACAGAGCCCCAGTCGATACTCGGCATTTAAAGAGATCAATGTAATCAACATTGTCCTGCTTCAAACCAGCATAACTTTCCTCAAATGCAACACCAAAATCAGAATGTCAGAGATACAATGTCAGTCCCCTATTTAATATCTCACTCTCTCTGCTCCTGATTTTGTTTAGATTCTCTAGCGCAGCAGTAAACTCGTTTTGGTCGCCATTTTAATGGCGACTTCATTTTCCTGTTACAGATCAAACAGTCGCAGTCGCTCACCCGGAAGTGGGCAGAAGATCATGAAGTACAGAACTGTGTGTGCTGTGGAAAAGACTTCTCGGTCACTGTCAGAAAGGTGTGCAACACACACACACACACACCCTTATTTGATGGGTTGGATCAAAGTATGAGATCAATACAATGTTAATAATCTATCCCATTGATCTCTGCTCTGCTGTTCAAAGGGACAGTTCTGACATGTGGGTGAGTTCCACCAACAAAAGCATTTGTTTGGTGTCCTCAGGAAGTCACAGCCGATGAACCGTTCTGATATGCATCATGTTTTGCCTAAATATTACTGCCATACTCCCTGTTCCAAGTATTCCCAGTTTGCATAATGTTCAGGTGTGACAATTCCTAGGGATAGGAAAAAGGATCAATTTCCTTCTGGATTTCATTTAAACAATCTGATATTTATTCCTAAAATCCTAACTGGATGCATGAACATTTCTACAGTGTTGGCTGTATGGTTCCTTAAAGAACCATTAGCATGTGTAGAAGTTTTCACAAGAGGTTCCTTGTAGTGGGAAAAGTTTTTTTGATTGATTGATTCTTTTAGGAGCTAAAAATGGTTCTCCTGTGACATTGTGAGAAACCTTTTAAGATCCTTTATTTTTAAGAGTGAGGAATCGAGTGGAAACCGTTGAATCAGGAGATGTTTATATATTTAGCAGTGGGTCATGTGAGTTCATTATCAGTCACCTGACCTGACAAGCTGATCCTGATCCCTCTCTCTCTCTCTCTCTCTCTCTTTCTCCCTCAGCACCACTGTCGACACTGCGGCAACATTTTTTGTGCTGAGTGCTCCGCACGCAGTGCCCGGACGCCCTCCTCCAAAAAGCCCGTCCGAGTGTGTGATACTTGCTTTGACGAACTGCAGGGCTGACGGCTCTCCACACAGCCCCTCCCCCTGCCGTCCTCTCTGCCCTTCCCATCATGAGCTCTGCCAGGGCGGATGGGCACGTGATGGGAGAGGCCAGCTGAGGTCGCGGTGAGGACCGGACGAACAGACTGACAGACAGACAAACTGACATGCCTTTAGCTGCGGCAGTGGCCACTTTCTCCAGCCAAACACATGGAGGGAACACTAAACTGGACAGAGCAGAGAGTCTGTCCTCATCTGTACAGTGCCTTTGCCACTTCTGGGGCCTCTTTCACACCCAGAGGAATCAAAAAGGGAGGGACCGGATTGGCTGAAACAACGGGCCCTTTTTTGATGACATGTATCATTTGTAAATTCAGTAGAACAGATGGAGGTTCTATCAGGTCTCTGTGAGAGTTACGTGCTGTCGCACCGCAGATGTTTGGCACTCAGAACTGAAGTTGTACACTGATCTTGTCTTTTAAGGTTTAAAGGTTTGTTGATAAAATGCAGATTCAAAACACTGGCACACATACGGAGCATTTATTATACAGTAATTATACAGTAAGATATTGTATTTTTGGCGAAGGGAATCTGAATAGAACCAAAGCTGTCTGCCAGATCCTTTGATATATCATTTGTAAAAGGAAATGTACAGCAAATGTAATTTATATGGGAGTAACTCAAGTCTAATATTCATGTTTGGGAGCTGTAACAATTATGATTTAGTTTCAGTGTGGACGTGGGTCACATGGTTTGTATGTAGATCTAATGTACATGCTTGATGTGCTGCTCCAGTGTTTGTTTGGACGAAACAATCGATGTTTGTTTCGCGTTTATTATCTTCACCAACAGAAGTTGGTGTTTTATTTGTAATGGTTTATGCACACTTGTGTGGCAAATGCGTGTCTTGATTTAGTTTTTTCTTGATGTATAATTTGTACATGTTGAATTTACTTGCTTTGAAGCAATAACTGTGTGTTTGCGCGCGTGCGTCGGCATATTGAGAATGAATGAATGACAGACCGTTGAATGTGTTTAACATGCTGGATGCTACAGCCGTTGTCATGGCAACCCGAACCGTTTTACTCATTTACGGCTTGTGCTGTACGGGAGGTTTGGCATCGCACACCGATGCAGCCGTGCTTTCGCAGACGCATTGACCTGCGCAAACGATGTTTCAGAAGCTGAGCATGTGGTGAGAGAGTGCAGACCTCGCCGTAAACTCTCGAGGCAGCAGAGTGAGTGGACTGCATTTCTAACTGCTGTAAAGTGCGCTTCGCTGTTTGTGGTTTGTTAAATAGCCACGCTGTGATGTTTTTGCTGCACAGGCACAAGTCGATATAGCTTCAGGCCCGAGTCTCCTAAATGAGGCATCAACTCTCAAAAAAAGGGGCAGTTATGGTTAGGGGTGGGCGTGGGGTTGGGCATGTCATTTCCATCTGACAATAGGAGGAAGCCATGCCCCATTTTGGAAGTACCACCCTTTTTTTGGAGTGTCCCCGCTCTGACTTGGCGATATCCAGCCTGCAGCTATATACCCTTCCTCACAGGTGATGTGTAATGCAGGACTGTCTGCAGGACTCACTGCTTGAGCTAGCTGAGGTACTGATTACTTCCTGTTTGTGTGTGTGTGTATAGATTCAGGTGTGGAGTGATTTTGTTCTGCTGAGGTCTGAACTATGTTCAGATGCTGCGTCTCAGGATGATGTTATGAGCTTGTACCATCGGGTGCTTCAGAAAACGTAACGTTACATGTACAACAGTGTAAAAGCCCTTTAACTTGATTATTAGTTAAACGTATGCTGCAGTCGATGTTATTATTAAGCGCATCACAGATGCCACTCAGTGCCATATAACTGGTGCCCTCACTACAGAACCCTCTACTTGATGACATCACTTCCTCTTTCTCCAGTCTAACCAATAGCAATGCTGTAATTATTAGCTTAGCATTTTAGCACGTTCAGAAGATCACAGAGCGCGCACGGTTTTGTGACTGCATATGCAACATGTATCACTCTTGATGTAGGTTTGTGGAAAAACACTACACTAACAGTATCTGTTACACGGTTTGTCATGCATTAACTATTTATAGGCTCACGTTTCATTGGCTGAACATTCATATTGTGGTGATGTAGGTGTGCCTTAAGTCAAGCATTGTGTCTGTCGTGTTTGCTCTTGTATGCATTTCTGCCTTCAGAAACTTCCCACCGGACAAAACATGTTATATTGTTCATTAATTTGTCGTTTTTCTACATATCTGTGATGTGTAAGCAATGACAGAAATTCACATTTTAGAGTGTCTTAAAATATAATAAAACTTCTGCAAAATATCACATATCTCAAGTGAGTTCAGGTGATTTTGTTTGTTTGTCAGGGAGCGTCCGTTTAACTAAACCACACTAAAGCAAACGTGAGATACTACAATACCCATAATTCAGAGTTATTCTGTTTTCTCATTTTTCATCAAGGTCAGGAGTAAATAATAAAATAGTTGTTTGTGTTTTCATTTAGTGTCTGTGTTGTTTTAAGATTCATTTAAAAGATCTGTGATCAACGTCGCAAGGTTTGTTCACAAAAATATATTTGAAAAATCTTGACAGCCTTTTATTTTATCATCGTCAAACTTGAAAATTCTTTCCAAGACAATGTAGTGCACATCATTGCGTCAAACTTTTTCATTTATAAAAATGTTAAACCGTCACTAATTTACAACATCTTGCATTCTAATCCAGATCTTCACTGACTGACTGTTATTTCTGAGCGTTTGTCTGTACATTCTACACAATACGTTACAGTCACGCTGCTGTATGCCATACGCGATAGGAACGAGGCGCCAGTCGTTCTCCAAAAGTATAAAAAGAGAACTGACAAAATGTTCCTGTCGTGGAACTTCAAACTGCTCAGGGTCACTCTCAGTGATGAGTACAGTATTTACTGTACCTCTGTATCCGTTTTAACTCAACAAACTCAATGCCGAGGTGTTTTTTAAGTGTTCGGATTGAGGCACTTTAAGGAAAGTTCTACAGAAGGTCTCTGTGGGTCAGATTTGTGAAGACTCCAGGTACAGAGTGGAGTTCTTGACACGGGGCTGCTGGGGTTCCTGGTTCAGCAGTGAATTGATGGCATTCTCTATCTCCATTAGCCACGCTTTCTGAAACACAACAGACGCATTCAGGGAAGACCACGAAGTGCAGGTGAGTCGTGAGTTTTATTGATACTGCTGTTCCGTTTACCTTTATAGATTCAGTCTGGGCTTGTAGAATGAAGACCCCAGTGCATTGCTGATAGCGGTTCTGGTGCATGATTATGAAAGAGTTGGGCAGACCGGACGCTGAAAGATTTAAAGAGGCAACATTCGTCCGTCAGTAAACACGAATGCTCCAGAGAGACTGTTTCTCATGTGAGTTTTCCAAATGAAAATGTTCCCGCATGGCAACACGATTACATGATAACTGAATAAAATGCTACAGAATGCGTCGTTGCATGCATGCATGCATGTTCTAAACACCTGTGGCATTGAGCTGGTCTATGTTCTTTAACTGCAGGCGGTCCAGGGAGATGGGCTGATCCAGAACAATGAAACTACAGCCCTCCTGCAGTAACATTTCCACCTCTTGACCCACAGCTGGACGTAAAGGGTTCGACTCCACAACACTCGACTTCTACAATATAAACACAACGTTCAGGTAATGAATATATACTGAATATAAAACTGACTATATACATTTGGCCACATATTTGGCCAAAACAACTACATTTATGTAGAACAAAAAAATGACATTTAATTATTCTAGTATTATAAGCCATAAATTCTTATGGAAAAATTGTTACGTTTTGTTTTATGTTTAATTTATCGCCACATTAATATGTAACGCCATATCTTGAAGAGGTTAGGATGTACATCCCCCCCAGGTCCACATATAATGTAATTTAAATTGTTTGCATTAAAAACAGTTAATTTTTCTGATATTTTCCATCCCTCTGCTGACTCATTATAAACAGACAGTTTATTGGCTGCTGCGCCTTTAAGAGTTCTTTAAACGTCACATGTGAAATGTGTACCGTCTCTTTGTTATTCTCACGTGGCTTGTGGCTTTGCTGATGCATCTAATACAGTGTAATTAAACAATACAATCGTTCTCTTATATTCGTCTTTCTCAAACCACGGATCTCTATTGAACCTTTGCTTGTTAAAGGGAGCAGTGGCTTGGGTCAATAATCACTCCCAGACTGAATCAACAAATCCACTTTCACATCATCACGAATCGCCCACACTCTGATGTCACTGGATACAGACAGTGACCGGAGCAGCCAAGCCTGACAGTAACACCAAACAAAAGTCCCATCATTTATCTAAAACAACATATAACTGCACCTTTTTGCTTCGCTTGATCTTAGTGATTAGCAGGAACTCTTCGAAGAGAAACAGATAAACGTCGCTCATCTTCGTGTTTTCTGCGTACAACGAAAAAAATGAACGTAAGTGCTCGCATGATCGCTAAGCATAATTGCACCAATCAGAAGAACAGCTGTATTTTAATCTGACCTATCAGAACGAGTTTGCCGTCGTACAGAAGGCTACGATGAGACACCAGGTTCTCTAGAGTTACAGCTTTTAACAAGTGTTTCAGGCTCTGTGGGGTCAAACACACATTTCTTATTAATTTCTATGAACATTAATACAAGATCACATGAAGATCACATGAGGATCACATGAGGATCACATGGAGATCACATGGGGATCACATGAAGAGCACATGGAGATCACATGAAGAGCACATGAAGAGCACATGAAGATCACATGAAGAGCACATGCGGATCACATGCGGATCACATGAGGATCACATGGAGATCACATGAAGAGCACATGAGGATCACATGAAGATCACATGAAGATCACATGAAGATCACGTGAAGATCACGTGAGGATCACATGAAGATCACGTGAGGATCACATGAAGATCACATGAAGAGCACATGAAGAGCACATGAAGAGCACATGAAGAGCACATGCGGATCACATGAGGATCACATGAAGAGCACATGAAGAGCACATGAAGAGCACATGAAGAGCACATGAAGAGCACATGAAGAGCACATGCGGATCACATGAGGATCACATGAAGATCACATGAAGAGCACATAAAGCTACTATATATTTGACACTATGAAGCAGCTTTGAGGAACCTCAGGGACGAGCGCTCTCTTCTCTCTCTCCCACACAGGAAGCCACACCAGAACTTCCTTCAGACGTTTGACCTTCTGATAGTTGTCCAACCACTTCACTTTGCCCTCAAGATCATCTGTACAGACACAGAGAGAGAGAGAGAAAGAGAGAGAGTGAGAGCGAGAGAAAGAGAGAGAGGGGGAGTAATAGTTATATAATCAACCCACACAAAAACCGCTGTCTGATGGGTGAAGGGTTCATCTGCACCTCCCAAACAACCATTATTGCTGTTGTACAAACAATCGCAGATCCTGTTTTTGGTTGTTCAGCTGACGACAATCGATTCTGATCATTCCAGATTCTTCCCACTGAGTTCCACATAAAAGCTCTTTTATCAACAATGACACACATGGTTGAGAGGGTTGATTGAGCCCCACACCCAGCAGACAGTTCTTCACACTCTGACTCGCACTGTAAAAGACACGCAATGCACAAGAAAACACACCCACAGAGTGTTGAAATGAGCTGCGGCCGTCCTGGAATGTTTTGAGCTAACAACAGTTTAGTTTAATCTCGCATTGAGCCAGTCTAACAGTAAATCAGTCTGTATTTGTCAGACGCATTCATTCAAATGACTCACGGTGTATCCTAGCTGTCTTCTGTTGCAAAGACATGTTTGAAAACACCTAAATGAAACTTAAATTCAAACAGTCAAAACTCATGAGCTTAAAGGTGAGGTGGGTGATTTCAGAGAGACTAGCAATAGCAAGCTAGCTTTGAAAGTGAAGATCCCGCCCCTCCCTTCAGAGTGCTCTCCAAAGCCACACCTCCTCCAATAGTGCGTGGAGGTATTCAAATATATAGTCTGACCCGTAAGTAGGTCCGAATGCAATGGATGAACATTTTATGGACCTGCACCTTCCACAGAAGATAAATAATTGTGTGAATATATTTAGGCTGCTTCGTGATTGATATCAGGATGTGAAGAGACTTTCAACCAATATAAAAACATATCATACAGTATTAAGCAATCCATGTTAATCTTACTTCCTTATCAAAACAGAGGAGTGGATGGAAATATAAGGAATTTATGACAAGGTGTGTAATACTCCAGATTGATAACTGGCACGCAACAGTCGTGATACTGTATGTACATCCACAGACAGTGTCACGGTTTTGAGACTTACTAATACAGCGTATATTCATCAGACATCGTCAGAAAATAGTCAAAAATAGCTCTCCGTCTTCTCACCCTTTTCTCCTGCAGCTGTCACTCTGCATATTTCTCTCAGAGTAGCTGTCACTACACGCCTCACATATCGTCTCTGTGTTAGCAGTCAGAGAACTGGATCAGTAACCTGTCGCTCTTAATTCCTGCTGTCACATGAGTGACAAGATCAAGTCATTTTGCCTGATTGGTATAGTGACATTAAAGGCATGTTCAAAAATGTTTACAATAAAATACTGTATCTCTGTGGTCCTTGGCTGTATGGTTCCATACGGAACCTTTAACATGTAGAACTTCTCTGTTCCACAAACGTTTTTTTGTAGTGGAAAAAGGATTTTCAGAAAAAAGTAAGAACGGTTCTTTTAAAAACCTTTGCTTCTGTTCTGTTGTGGCTTTTTGGAGAAGACTTACAGATGGCTCTGTCGATGAGCTCCACGATGCTCTGCAGTGTGTTCTCCTCGGCCTCCGAGCAGCCCCTCTTCCCAATGTTCTTCAACAGCAGAGGGTACCGCGTGAACCTCTGCAGAGGAACCACCAGCAGATCCTTCAACTGCAGCCTGCGACACTGCTCGTTCCGTTCACACCACTGAGACACAAGACAGGTATAATCAGGTGTGTTTTTACAAGACTGTACTTCCTGTTTGAAGTTTAAATGACAAACCAGCTCAAGCGCAGTGTAGGTGATGTTCACCAGAAACATGTTTTGTTACATCTCTCTTCTCATCCTGACAGCAATATCTAAGTGGTCTAAATTTATTTATATATATATATATCTTCTGTGGAAGGTGCAGGAACATTAAATGTTTGTCCAATCATTACATTCGGTCTGAATGCAGCGACAGGACTTCTCACTTGCCCGTCACACTGTGTGTGTTCATGTGCTGGAGCAGGTGTGACTTTAGAGAGCTCTGACAGGGGGGGGCGGATGTTATGCTGTTGCTAGCCTGTCTGAAACTGCTTCGCTAACTTTAATGAATTCAACTGACAAACTTTCATGTGTCAGCAGATGATGTAATGATGGGTAACTATGCCAACAATCTCATTGACCAAAGATATGGTCAGTGTGTTTCAGCCCAAGGAGCAACGGTCCCTGACAACCGCCCAGCAGTGGCCTGAATCTCTGTTGTAACATTTGCCCTGTTCCCTACATCTTGTCAGGGTGTTCAGACCAAGCCCTGATTTACCACATCGATGACGCTCGCCACGTTTACCTTCACAAAGCAGCCAAAGTCCTCTCTGAACTTCAGGCTGTCCAGATAAAGGATGGCGGTACTGTAATTTAAGCAGTATTTCTGCAGGCAATGGCAAATGCTCTCCCCAAACGCCTGCAAAGTCAACAGTCAATACAGCAGAGCGATCAGACTGGCACAATAGAGAAAACAGTCCACAGCAAATACGAAACGTGTGCAGTTTTCTAGAACATAATTCAAAACATAATGGAACATTTTAAAAATGTTACAAAATTAAAACGTTTGAATAACGTTCTTATAAGCAGGCAATAACGTTAATACTGGACATTCTGAACATTCCTGGGTCTTTAAAAATAACATTACTTCATGGAAAAGTTAGGAAAATGTTCTTACAACCTAAATTAAATTGTTAGCCGTATTTAGCGTTTAGTTCGGCAAGAAGAAAATATTTTAGCTAGCACAAAATCAACCAATCACCTTTTGGAGAAGTTCTAGAAGAGGCTGAGTGCTGTAAGAGTCTGCATTGGTCCACAGCTTCTTAATGACACGCACAAAACTAGTAAGGAAGCCGAAACTAACCTGTGATAAAGAACACATGTAAAAGATTCACTCCACAAACAGACCTGAATCTTCAGTTCATCTGTGAAATCAATGCTTTACATTTGACTCCAGAGCACAAGAGAACCAGACAAAGACTGAGATAATAAATCCGCTCACTGTCTTACCAAACAAAGCTCGTTGAGATTTGCAAAAATCCTCCAGGAATCTATATCCTGCAGGCAGTCTCTCATCTGCAGATCTGACAGTGTGCTCACAAACACCTTCCAGCAAAACATAGACACATTTGAGCTGATTGAAACTGATATTTTACAGACTGTTGAGAGAACATTTCAACATCCAAACCCTTTATCATTACACAAGTCATCATTTCATCCACTAGTTATCACCAGTTATCAGCGGCTAAACAATATTGTTGATGTTTATCTACACCCTGCCGTCTGCATGAGATTAAGACATGCCATAATTCTGTGCTAACCAAACATGAAGCATCGTGCTCGGACCTCTTTTAACACCATGATCTGATCGAGGAAGTAGACACATTCACTGGTGAACAGCTCCCAGATGGCCTCCTGCTTTCTGGAAGCTGTAGGATCTTCTGCAGCTCCAAGCTCAGAGTGACCTTTCAAAAACTCCTCCAAAGACATGTCCTGAAAACAGGGTGGAGAGGAGACTGGTCTGTAAGGACATTAAATAACAAAAACATTTTAAAATGTTCTTTTGAATGTTTTAGGAACGTTCAGAATGGCCAGTTTTTAGACATTGTATTAATGTTATTGCTTGGTTACATTTTTTTTAAAACTTTATAATTCTGTAATGTTTTTAAAACATTCCACTAACAAATTCATAATAACATTGATGCATTTATATATATATATATAAAACGTTAAAAACTTCACCTGTGGGTTATAGAGACTGTGGGGTTTTAGGTTATAATGTTGTATATAATATATTTTTGTTTGGGTTTATGTATTTAATAATTGAAGTATGTTTGGGTGAACTATCCCTTTAAGAAATTGAATTAGTGACATCTCAATCCAATCTTTCGACAGATGACTGAGGCTCAAAACATTCTGATGCATAAACAATGACACAAATATTGTTGTGGTTTTGTTTTTTACTTGAGGTCATGTACAGTCAAGTATTTGTGGCAATGATGAAAGCAGGTCATTCGTTTTCAACCTTGTATGTCTGAAAATCCGTGTCTCTCCACTCCTGGACCTGGATGACGGCCAAGCACTTGTGGATGTCGGCGACACTGCCGATCTTCCCTTTTGTCTGCTGGAAAACAGCACTCACAGTTATTCATCCTCGTCTCTTTTGTATTTGATCATGGACTGTGGAGCAGATTGCACAGCAGGTTCTCTGAGCTGTGCTGGACGGCTTGTGTTGCTGTTTGTTTATTGTTAATGGTGTGCTAAGGGGAGGGGCATGCAAATCTAACTGAGCTCAAAGTGGGTCAGTAAACAGTGTGTTCCCAATGACACACAGCATCTGAAGCGCAAAATATCTGCAGGTGGCAACAACACAATCCTGGCAGAAGATCAGAAAGTCATGGCAGATATCTTCATGATGTCATTCAAGCGTTCAAATGTGAAAAGGTTTCACTTACTGTACCGCGCCTTGAAAAGGGCCACTTTGATTTCTTCGAGTCTGTGAAAAAACGAATGCATGAGCATAAACAGAATTATTCTTAAACATCAAAAAACAGCTTTACACAATGGGCATACAGATCTCTCCCAGCTAACATCAAACGTTCTCAGAACATCGGCTGACGTTCTCTAAAGTTTCTCTTGAAGTTAACAAAATGTCTTGCAGTAATGTTATTAGAATGTTTTTCGAACATTATATCATATATCAAAAATGTTATTTTTAAGTAGTTTATAGAATATTATTAAAAATGTTTGAATAACGTTCCTTTAACCAAGAAATAAATTTAATACAACATCTAAAAAAACAGACATTTTGAACGCTCCTAAAACTCACCGTTTTTAATGTTTTTGTTACTTAATGGAAACGTTAGGAAAACATTCTTACAACCTAAAATTGTTAGCTGGGCTGTTGCTCTATAATTTAGCAATAACAACATCAGATGGCGAAACTTGTAATCACAACACTGACTGTGACGTAACGAACCTGAATAATCAGATTTATTTAAAATGTCCGCAGCGCCATTGGACACAAATAAATCTCCAGGGGAAACATCCAGTCCTGGGAGAGTCACAACCACAGAGCTCCGCCTCCTCTCCTGCAATCTGAGCCAAAAGCAGACCAGCAGAGAACAGGTGAGATCAGAGCACATTCTGGCCTCTGTGGCAAACAGGCTTTTAAGTATGCAGGATGAACTTGCTGCTTGGTCACTGAAACAACATTCCCAAAGCTCACCACCAGCTGCTCATCTGCATGTTTTATGCTCTGAAAACTATTTCTACTTTACTCCTGGCCAAAATAACACAATGACACATTAGACCTCCACTAAATTAATTTGATAAAACCTGTCCCGTGTGCTTTGCTAATATCATTACGGACTAAGGCCACAGAAAACTTCACATTTTAAAGCAGAAGTGGTTTACTGGTTAATTAAAGGATTATTTTAGACATGTTCACACTTCTAACATGTTTTGGTGGTATTAGGTGATGGGAGATGTGTTGATAAAATGTTGCAGCTGGACACTGTATTCACTGTGTAATAACTATCCATTAGATGGTGCATAAACGGGTCAGTGATCATCAGACATCAGAACAGTGAGATCTATTAAAGATGGAGATTATAATAATGCTGTTTTTTACATTTGACGCATCTTTCAGACATTTTCACCCAGAGAGATGTACACACAGAATTTCATCAGATATACACACAGAATTTAGTTTGTTTTTTATTTGTTTCTAGGTGTGTTTCCTGTGCTGTATGAGTCCAGTTACTGTATGAGCCCTTTTGCACACTGGACACAAACAGCAGGAGAGCAGCAGGGGTGAATGATACCCAAATTGTGGGCCTGCAGTCACTGTTAGTCAAGTCAAATATTATATTTTGTTTCCTCTTCTGCTTTTGTTGCTGGTGTAAACTTGTAAATATCTGGTGGAAATCTTTCATTCGTGAGCTGCATGAGTTCAAATACTGTATGAAAAGCATCATTTTGGTCTATTTTGCTCTTGTGCTGGACTGTAGTTCCTTTCTGTTTTGTTTTTTGTTCTGCAATGCTTCAGTTCCTCTGTTACAGTTTGACAAAAAGAATCCTGAGGGCTTTAAGGCAGCGCTTTGACAATCACAACTTGACAGGCTGGTTTTTATAGTCACTCCCAGCTTTGTGCCCATCCGTCTGTGCAACGCCAGTAACCTTGTGTGCCACTGTGTGATGGGTGTCAATAAACAGCTTACAGTGAATATTTTCAGGTATGAAGCTCTCCTGCATTTCATATATGCAACGAATACAACAAATACAGCATGTAAACCTCCAGCGCAGCCGTAGCTCAAGTCCAAACACGAGAACAAGTGCAGGTCCTATTATCAGCATTTTTTGTGTTCCCTACAGTAAATATGGAACCATATACTAATAAACACTTATCATATATACAGTTGCTATGAGATATAAACTCTGCAAAATCATAAAGGTAACCCTCCTTCCCACGGTACCTGGCACGACACGTCACTCAAATACTTCCTTATTAGCTCTGTACGATCTCATCTGCACCCTTTTCATGGCTGATGGGGAAACACAGGTGCTACCAGGTAAGTTTTGTCATAATGTGTTTTGCAAAAACAAACACAAATGCCACTACACCAAGTTCAGAACCTCACCAGTGAAAACCTATCTAACAGGGAACGTTCTCAGAACGTTGGCTAATATTCTCTATAGGTTCTCGCAAAGTTCTAAAACGTCTGAATAATGTTCTTGCAAGCAAACCTTGGACATTTTGAATAGAACTGGCTCATAGAACTTTCAAAACAACATTTTTACCTAATGAAAATGTTAAGGAAACGTTCTTACAACCTAAATTTGTTAGTTGGAAAGTCACTCTGTGCATCTTCTTTTAGAGAACAATACAAACAAGTCACCACTAATTGTTGTTTATCTAGGAGCGCATCCACAATGCAATCTCATCACAATGAGGCGGCCCAAAATGAAGCAGCCCTCTGTGCCGACTTCCCAGTCCCAGCGCCGCCGCAAAGAAGGGAGCTTTGTCCTCGCACCTCCACCAAATAATGATGCCCCCTTCACATAACTGTCTCATCCAATCACTGTCCACGGATGAGCACCGCAATCAGATGGTGCCTTACTGTAATAAAGCCACAATAGCTGCCTAATTATCCACTGCTGAAAAGAAGCCCGTGGGCCAGCAGGAAAGCAGACTGGCCCAATGGGGGAAAGCAGCACTAATGAGACTGTCTGGGCCGTACAGAGTCGAACCATAAAACTCTAATAACACCCACCAGAGTCCATGTACTGCAGACTGAACAAAGAGACAATACAATAGACAATGAGCTTCCCTACATCCCAGCATGCTTTGCTTCAGCATGGCAGTGCTCTACTGGGAAACGTGTCTGGTCTGATCGGTACAAACGGTGTTTTCACACAAACACATTTCTACATAAATAGAACAGCCCAAAATGTTGAGCTAGACTGGAGCGCTAGACTGGTAGTTTTTGTAAACAAGGAACAAAACAAACGTGTTATGACAACTGGCAAGAACAGTGTTGCCTAATGTGAGATTGTTTCAGGACACTGCTGGCTCACATGCAAATATGACACAGGTCAGAATGGTTTATGCAAAATGTTCCATACAGACCGCTCACCTACCTTATATGACACGGATCGTGCACCTGCAAACAGAAGCAAGAGTAAAATGTAAAATAATTCATGTAGAAAAAGCACTTTAATTCATTTTCAAAATTCTTCCGTCATGTCATTCCAAACCCGTATGACTTTTTTGCTTCTAAGGAACACAAAAGACATTTTGAAGTACGTTGGTAACCAATCCACAGTGCCACCCATTGACTTCCATTGCATGGACACAAAACCACTGAAATATTTCTCTAAATATCTTCTTTCGTGTTTCACAGAAGAAAGCAGTCATCTGGTATTGGAATAACATTCGGATGAGCAAATGATGGAGAAAACATTGCATGAACTACATTTTAAGTGGCATCCCAGTTATCTCAAATGTAGCAGCTACACAACATCAAATTTCAAACGGTCTCTTCTTACAGTCTGTGTTTGAAGTTATTGTGCGAGGTTAAGAACCCTGAAGTTCTCGCATCTACAGAAACGTTCTTAATTTACTGTGGAACGTTAGGATGAGCGTGTGGATGAACTAAATGGGGTTTTCTTTTCTTCATTTAATCATTTACTGACCCCTCCATTATTCTGTGATTGTTGACTGTGGTGAACAGGGGCTCATCAGAAGACCCCTCTCGAGGGATTGTGGGTTTGAATCAGCGTGTGTCACTACTGATTCACCTGCTGCCCAAACCTCTTACTGTGATTCTGCCCCGGGAGTCTTTCATTGACCCCTTTATTAAGAGCCCATTTTGAAAACAAAAATGTATCAAACTATATATTGTCATTGATTGTCATTAACGTGTTTCAGTAAAGTTGATCATAATTACGTAGTTCAAGGATGTTAGACTGCAATATTAGGCTTTAAACACAGGAGAAAGATACAGAGCGCAGCTTTAATGTTGCTGGGAGACAGAAATCGTGCAAACCTCGTCACTGTCGTCAGCTGTGCTCTCACCAGCACCAGCACCAGCATCATCATCCTCTTGACTTTTACAGATGACACTGTTGTCAAGAGTTTTTGATCTGTGCGATCGAATCGTCCCACGGACCTCCGAGGGCTCGCAACTCCCGCACTCTCCATCCGACTTGACCGCCAGGGGAGATTTTTGCCGGTGTATCGGAGACAGGGGACTCCTCGGAGAAGGGGACTCCTCTCCCAGATGGCCGTCAAACTTTCCTGGCTCTCGGGAGGGGAGCCTGGTGCTTCTCATTCTCCTCAGGGTGGGGGACGTGGAGATCCGGGCCGGGGCTTGTCTGTCGAACTGAAATAAGGGCTTGGACACGCCATCGGCCTCCGCGACGGAACCGTATCTGGGTCTGGTGCTTCCCAAATCTATCCGCATTATGACGGGATTGCTCGTTTGCGTCTCTTTGTCCTCGGTTTGCGCGCGTTGAGTTTGGGTCTGCGCCTCCGTTCCGATAACTTTATCCTTCACGTCCCATTCAATGTAACTCCAGTCCAGCGTTTTCCCCACATCGTTCCCGTTCTCGCTTATGAAGGCAAAATTCAGCTCGGTCATTTTGAGCAATCCGGCATTATAACCAACAACAGAAGAGCGATTGGGAATTAAGAACTTAGATCCATGTCCCTGGAAGTTCAGAGAGTTTCTGGAAAAAAAATAGGATTAGACAGGCCACCCATGCAGCGTGTTTTAATGCGTGTAGATCTGACTTTTTAAAACAGCTAATCTGAAATGATTAAGACGATAAAGACTCTGACACTAAAATCCACAATGAATGTTGTGTAATTCAAACAGTTCAGAAATCAGTTTCAGAGAGTTATTTATAGGAGTATTCTGTCTCGTTGAAGCCCGATCTGTAATCTATCCATCATCACTGATTTATTCCGTGTATTTCTGACCATAATCTAACGCCGTCTATACAGCATCGTGTTTACACACAGACAATCCTGCTGTAATGTATCGCTGCGTTATTAAACGTGACAGTGGCGCGTGGGAAACAAAGACACCTGGTTTGCGTAAATCATGAAAAATACATCCACTGAGTTACTTGCCCGCAAAACGATGGCGCTGTATAAACACGGTTAACTAGTTTTGTACACGGTTAACCGTGTACTTTGAGTTCACAAATAACTAAACGGCTATTGCCTTTATGCAATGTGCAATTTTCCGTCCCCAAGCGAGTTACATCAGACAGACATAAACCTCGATTATTTTGTGCTACTTACGGGTTTTGCGGGTGCCCTGAGCCGTTCCGGGCAGCTGCTGGTCCGGGTGAGCAGATGATCGGACCGGGTTGCTGGTGGTACAGTGATGTTTCAGAGCATTGCCATGTTACAGATGTTTTCTCCGGCCAAAACGACAATGAGGTCGAAATGAGGTGAAATAAGAGGGCGATTTAAAGAGGACACTTTGCTCGGCGGCTCAGCAGGTGTTGTGTGTGAGGAGGTCTGGAGGTTTGTTGCCCGAGGTCAGAGGAGGTGGAGCGTAGCTGTGTTGTGTTGATATTCTGTATGTGTGTGCGTGCAAGTTTAATCCCACACGACATAAATGCTGTGATGACCTCACAGAAAGTGCATGACGCGTAACAGGAGGGGGTAAATGCTGCTGTCTCACGTGAGATCAAACCTCATGGAAATTCTGACCAAATGTCGAGCGTCTCGTCTTTCCCTCCAAAGACCATTTGATCGGTCCGTCAGGCTGTTGAGGTTTATTTATTTATTTATTAGTGTTTTAATCAAGCGCAGCTAAACACAAAATATACATAAAAACACATAAGACTTGTAGAGAATACACAACGGGCACGTTTTGCTCGTTAACTGTGTGATTACAGTCTTATATCTTATAAAGTGTGCAAAGTAACTCATATACAAAACAAGTTTATACGTGTTTAGAAAAACAGATTTGTAATAATTGGTGTAAATATATTCTGTCAGTAAATGTTTACACACAGAGTGAGGATTTGTGCTCGATGTGGTGTGACCACGTGACTTTCTTGCGCGTTGAGATAATCGGCCACTAGATGGCGGTGCAGGAAAGTTTATCATCAGGTCTCCCCCTGCAAATCTAACAGTGGTTAAGAAAATACTTATATTGACGATCTGTAGTGCTATAAAATGATGCATGTAACATTTCTACCTATAGTTATTGATCAACTGAGACCTTGAACCTTGAATTAAAACCGTTTGTCGTGAATAATTGCAAGCTCCAGTATTAATCTCTAGTGTTCATTCATTACAACCAGTCTTTCCTGTCATGATCCGTATGTACACAAGGAGTTTAAAATAAACACTTTACACGTGTCTGTCAAGATAACAGAGTCACGGTGACATCACTGTATTTAAC
>JAZGTI010005876.1:4965-24499 GCA_036877585.1 Botia kubotai | reverse complement strand
CACAGTTAGGTAATTTCCTGCACAACAAATTAGCAGGATTTTTCTCTGCCTGATTAGTCTGTGGAAATGAGAGAGACAAAGGACAGCAGTCACCGCCTCCATATGTTAAAGAACTGGCGAGTCATAGTTCACAGGACGAGCTGTTGAGACTGTCTGCCTGTGAATACAGACTGTGAGAAAACCTGCCAACAAGGAAAGGTAGAGAGGAGTGGTTGCCAGGGTGAAGGGATTCTGTTCCATCAAGCTTGATTGTGATTGGCCGGGGGTATGTCTGAGGAAAGGGAATCCTGCCAATTGGAAACAATCAATGTTTTGTTGCCGGGCTAAGTCTTTCCAACACAAAGCTGAAATTTATTGGCAAAATATTTGCTTTGAAGGTTTTTAAACAAATACATTCAATAGCAAATTCAGTTTTTAGCTGAATCACATTTTTCAATAGGACACAGAGGGCCTACAAAGCTTCAGTAATCTGAAAAGCTTTTAGATGAGATGAGTAAATATTATTATTTTGTATTTTATCAGATTTTGTCCCTCTTAACTGCCTAGTCCAGATTTAAATGGATTCAAATTCTGTTATAGGATAAATATGGCTTGCAACCCTCTAGTGTTTTGAATGTAAAGAGTTAAATATGTTCAAGCTCCATATCTTGTGTCACCAGGGCAACCTGGCATTAAATCAACTGAGCATGTAAACAGACGGGGTCTAGTGTTCAAATGTTTTCCTTCAGATCATCATACTTGAACCTGTCTAAAACCTACTGGAATATATATTATATATTAAAATATAAAACAGTATGTACAGGGACATCCAGTATCGTCATACATTAGGTTATGTGGTCTCTATCAAATTTAAATGTAGGTATTATTTGTTAAAAAGACACGCTTCAAACACAAACGTGTCTTTTTGCTCAACCATGTTTGCACTTCAGTCACAAGAGAGGAATATTGGCATATTGGAATATTGTATTTACATATTTTATTGAACTGAAGCCACATGACAGAAAACCCCTCTCATATTTAAAAAAAAAGTCAAGCATGAAATAATAGTCTGCTTTGATTTAGCAGTGTTTGATGTCACATGACTCTCTTTTTCTGTCTGTTTTGTATTGCTTGTTGACAGATTCTTGTTGTCCTCTGGGCTGCTGTGGTTAGACAGCCATGCCGATGAGGAATAATGCATTTTACGAGGCGCTTTGTTGGCTGACCCCCAACCTTCCATGTGCCATTTGTCTTACTCTATGCACAACCTTTACTGTAGAACAGAATATTCTGGCAAACACTCTCATGTGACACAATTTTACAGGCCCTCACAAAGCTTGTTTTACACCATAATTATCAATAAAAAATAGGAATGTACAATCTGAATTTTAAAAAATGTGCCATTTTTTTGCAAAACAAGAAGACCACGTCCTTACTTCTAAACGTAATTCTAAAGATATATTTTTAATATGTTTACTCAGTTTTTAAATATTAAATATTTGTTAGGGTTATATCATTGTCATATTTATCATGGTCAATTTACTGTCTTCACCTCACTCAAAAATGAGTGAATGAAGAGCATAAGTATGAAATGAGTATAAAATAAGAATCGTCTTTACACAGTAACACTTGTAATAACCTTGGTCGACCTTTGTTTCAGTTCCATATGTTGTCAGTTTACATAGAATTTCAAATGTACAGCTGTTTCGTTGTCACATACAAACAGATGATTTCAGACAGTAAAATAAACCAACACTGACTGCATTTGTCTGGCTACCATTTTAACCCTCTGGCTATTCTTGCTCTTAGAGACAACGACAACAGAGATTACATGAGATTCATCCGAGATTCGAGATGCGTCCATGATTATTCAGCATGTCTCAAATCAAATGTAAACTGTGGTCTGTGCAGATGCCTCGATGTAAAAGAACCTTCAAAACATTCAGAAACCAAGGCTGACAATTGAAAAACAAGCATGATGTGATGATTCCATGTGCAGAAATGTTGTTCTAATATGAAATGTCAGTGTTTCTAAATGTCACCCATACTTTTGCCTGGGGCTGCCAGACTGGGAGCCAGTCACTTGGGCATGAGTAATTGAATAGGGTGGGTGAACAATATTTAATTGCATTAATCCATTGCCAGTGACAAGAATGCTTGGGGTGGGGTGGAATAGGTATTCCCACATTTATAATTTACCCTAATCTATAATTAGGGTGCATAATTAAGGTTATAAAGGCGAGTTTTAAATAATCCAGTCTGCAGGCAGGATGTCATATTTGCTGATAGGAAAGCTCTTATCATGTCAGGTCATCAGTGTTTAAAGTTGTATGATTGTTATATATCAGCTTGTTCTTTGAGGCTCTGATGATTTTATGGATGGAGTAATATGGTCATGGGCTAAGTGAGGGGAGCTCACGTGCACAAGTCACATGGAGGGTGGGTGGTGATTTGTGAATAGAACAAGTAGACCAACCCCCTGTTTTGGGACTATTGTCTGTGCCTCTTTCTGTGTGTGGGATCCATAGTTCACCAAATACAGAACACATCTGGAGTTGTAGCCACAGAGCGGAGCCAGGCGCCAGCGCTCCTATCCGTCAGACATTCCCTTGGACCGTTTTCTTACATCACATATGCGTGCACATGCAGGGCTGCCTGGCGACACGGGTGCATTTTCCATGCAATGAATCAAATCCCTTCTGAGGTTTGTGAGGAGCATGTGAAATGCAACATTTCAGGTGATAAAACCATGACGTCACTTTTCACATAGTTGGGAAAGACCGCAGACAACTGTAGTTTTGCAGCCATGCAGTTTACAACTAAAACACCCCAATCTGGATTAAGATTTGCATTCACATTTGACTTGGAAACAAAACGGCACGCGCATATGCCTGTGAAACGTTCATGACTTTGTAAATCAAACCTGATTCAGTTTTGGCAACAGATCCAGCCCATATGTTTCAAATTAAAACACAGCCATGTGTTTCTGCAAAATGAGTTTGATCTGCGGGAAATCTAAAGTCGGCCAAGCCCATGTTATTGTCTTGAGTGGCAGGCTGAAATCTCCCTCTTTTACTTTGGAAGCTGTAATTACATTTAATTTGCCTTGCTGCACAGACATAATGTGATTATGAGAAGGACTGTAATCATTGTCATTGAAAACTGGGCTGAGATTTCCATTACAGAGAACAAATGATGAGAAGTTGAGGGGTATTTCTGCACATTTACCAGAGCTTGGGTAAGACACATCAGTGAATGTCTTTGTTATAGCTAAAATCTATTCTCAGTAACAGTGGCAGCGTCAGGACTCATGTTTATCACTGTTTTGAGTTAGAAGAGCCCAAACAGAGGAAGTTACAGAATGCTCTGTGGGACAAAGAGGAAACAGTTGAAACATAAAGGGTAAAAACCCACAACGAGAGAGTAAATTACACTGTGGAGCCATCCTGAACTTCCAACATATCTGAGGATGAGCGCCATTAAAAGGCACCAAGGGGATGTGACCATGCTATACTGAGCTGCTCTGTGGCTCGGCTCAGATTGACAACTCTAAATTATTGGCCTGCAGTGGTACCAAGGTCCACTTATAGACTAGGGATTGATCAGAGGGATGGTAGACTATATAATCTCTCTCTCTTTTTCTCTCTCTCTGTGTATGTGTGTGTCTGCCTTTGTATGTATCACGAGATTCCTGCATTCTGTTCTAGTCTATTGTACTCTGTCTGCCTCTATCTTATGTGCCTGTAAGTGTGTGTGGGTGGGGGGGTTGGTGGTTGGCTGTATGTGACGGCACAAGAGGAAGTCCTCCATCAGCAGTGTGCCTCTTCATTCTGCTGTGCCTCAATGCACAGAGTATCATGTTTCAACACATGGAGCACATTATCCCCTGCGCTGACACACATTTCCATGCCCATTTATGCCCCACCAACCCTTTCTGTGTTATTTAAGACTTTTTATTGTTTTCTGTGCAAACAAGGAGTAAATTGTATGTTTGTGTGGCAGGAAAGGGCAAAGGTTTACTGGTGGCAGACAGTAGTTGCAGACAGTAAAGTTGGTCAACAGATTGACCAACACAAATATTCACAATAATGGAAATTCCAAGAGTCTGAAAAAGGGGGTATTGTAATGCAAGTGTCACTTTCTCCAACAGAATACATGAACAAAAACTGACATCTTGCAGAAGCACAATATGCATTGAGCATGTCTAAGACCTCATTAACTTAAGGTGATGTGTGTCATTTCTGCTGCACTAGTGTCATTCCACATTTAATATAATAACTAGAATAATCTATGTTTACACAACCTCTTCCAAGTTTTATTAAATCAACAGGCTGGTATGCAAATGAATAAATGCATAAACTAATGAAAGACTGAATAAATAAATGCATAGATAAAGAGAGAGATAGATAGGTATATAGATAGATAGATAGATAGATAGATAGATAGATAGATAGATAGATAGATAGGTATATAGAAAGATAGATAGATAGATAGATAGATAGAGAGAGAGAGAGAGAGAAAGAGAGAGAGAGAGAGAGAGAGAGAGAGAGAGATCACAGAATTCAGCCTACAGTAGGTGACATAGTGGGCGGTAACAAAAAGAACACCATGATGAACGCTGCCAGAACTCTCACTCAGAGTGAAATGCACAACAATCCCAGTGTCATGCTGAATGAAGGCAGGGGGTGGCCAGAGCTTTCACATAAAATGATGAGGACAAAGTGACAGATGTCCTCTGTGCATCAAGCGTGTAATTATACCAGCAGCCTACTCATGCCAGCCTGCGTGTCTGATCCCCTGCAATTAATGCCATTGACAAAAACAATCATTCTGAGAAATGTGGAGAGACTCTCACCAGTAAGAGAGACATTTTTTCTCATCCTGTTTCTTCCTGTTTTATCTCCTATGAGTCTCGCATCCTGATGTTTTTGATCATAATAAATCATGAATTTAGATTTTAAATGGCAACTTTTTATGAAAGCCCTGGACCTTGTTTAAGTACCCCTTGGAAAACATACCCATAGTTGTGAATCACTGATATAATGGTCAGTTTGATTCATATTTGTACATTTTTAATAACAGGATTGTCATATAGACAAAGTTGTTCTTTTTTCCTCCAGCCACTGGAGAAGTGATTTTATTTTTCCACAATGAAACTGTTTATGATGACATTTTTATCATTAGCATTGAGTTTTATTTAAATGCAAGTTTGGCTAGATTTAATATAGGCGTTACTGAAAAACAAGTTACCGTAACAAATTTTAGTGTGTTGTTACCTGACTGTTATTTGTTGCTGGCAACAAAATCCACAGTAAATGATACCCTGGTGTGCGGTAGTACTGGGATCATCTTACCATGTGAAAGGCTTTGCAAATTTTATTATCACCTATTTGATATTTAATGCCCACCCCCTTATAACAACATACTGGGACCAAAAGGGTCACTGCACATGCAGAACAACTGTATTAGACTGTACAGCATTTTTATTGTGATATGTGCTTACACATAGCCTTTATTTTATCTTGCTGTATTCACCTACTGTGAGAGCTCAAACATATTTTAAGGAGCACACAGAAAATTTCTTCAGTATTACAAGAGTTTTAGCCTGTTGTATTTTACATGTGGGTCACGTCACAGAGGCTGCCATATTGAGATCACATAGCCAGCTAAATACTGCTTGCTTTATCTTCATAAGCTGTTTGTTTCGTACACTTTACAGGCGCATGTACACGGTGGCTGTCGCAAGACCTCAAGTGCACATTAAATGAGCCATTTGAGGACAAGAAATACACTACAGTTGTGATTAGGAATTAGAGACCCGCTTTAATAACTGGAGAATGAATCTTGTTACCAGAATGTTGCTTTGATCCATAATAAATAAATAAATACAAGCACTTGTTCTTGTTAACCGTAAGCACTTTCTAGCTGAGGGGAAATTAACAGCTCCAATAAATACAGACATTTTTAAAATGTTCAAGCCAGTATACAATACAATATGTTTTAATAGCAACATAAACGTAAAAAAGGCTGTAATGAGATTAAATTGCATTGATTGTGCTTTTCATAGTATTGAATGAAATCAATTGGATGAAAGCAAAAAGTGGTTGCTGTAAATGCTGATTGTGTTTCTGCCTTCCCAGCATCCATAGAATGAAGTTAGAGAAGCGAGCACATTTTTGGAATTATCGCAGCATGGCATGCCTGAGTGAATTAAATTATGCTTTTGATATTCGATTTCAAAGCATGAACAAAAGGAAACAGAAATGTGCCTGATTGCCATTCCGTGTGCTCAGCATCTCTGCTTACATGATCTGTGTCAGCTGATCTTCTCCCTAAGATACTTGATGCATTCAATAAGTGATATGTCAAGGGCCAGTGAGAAATCGGCCCTATAACACTGTAATGGCCCTGAGAGGGTGTAAATTACAGCTTGATAAACGGGAGGTATGTACTGTAAAACAAGTTTGTAAAAAAACTGTGTAAAATTTATACAGTAAAAACATGTTGTGTGTTTAACCTACATACATATAATTTTACTGTAAAATACTGTTTTTTGACAAAATAAGTGTGGGACAAGACAACACACGATTTTACAGTTACCTTTATGTGTCAGTTTTGATGTACATTAATTAATCATAAGCTAACAACGAGCTAAGCTGGTAGCCAATGCTGTAGCTATTACAGGAGGTGTTTGTGGATTATTTAAACAGATTTTTAAAACAGATTATTTAAGAA
The DNA here is from genome assembly GCA_036877585.1 of Botia kubotai. NCBI lineage: Eukaryota > Metazoa > Chordata > Actinopteri > Cypriniformes > Botiidae > Botia > Botia kubotai. The sequence goes on along the minus strand of JAZGTI010005876.1, from coordinate 17,785 downwards.
GGGCAGTAAAGGTGACAAAGCCCTCCCTTTACATCAGTCATTACCCATATTTCTACTGGAAGGGCCAAAGGTGACATATGTATCTGGCCCCTACAGATGCTCAGGGATAAACAGGCCCCTTCAACATAGACCTTCAGCACAAGAGCTCCACAATACAGCCCTGCTCTCCCAGTGCCATAAAGTTTGTCTATTTAAACAGAAATGTTTACAGATTCAAGCAAGTCCCAGTAGTTCTCGCCACCCACAGAGCTCTCACCATAAGCAGAAGGTGTTGGGAGCCACAGGGCGGGAGGGTGTGAGGTAACCCGATCTGCTCCTCAGTAGCACGCGGGCAGATTGATTTCAGCCTGCAGATGGACAAAGTGCTCTGTCAATTAAAAGCCCTTCGTCCAGCTGGCAGGCAATGACCCCTCACCCTCAGTGAGGACACTCTTCTGGGGGGGATGCCTCCTGCTTTGGCCTGAATGTTGCTCAGAGTAGGGGAACACACACACATATGAGGTCATTAGCATAACCATAAGTTGTTCCTCTAACAGGAACAAATAACAGATTTATTTGCTGGTATACGCTAAGCTATGCTTGCTTTTATAACTGATAATTCTGCCTTAAAGCATGAAAAGAAAATGTTTCTTTTTCTTGTTATTTTGTTCTTTTTAAAAAACTAAGTTACAAAAACATTACTGAATGTTTCATCACAGTTCTGCAGCAACATATATTCAAAATTAATTTAATCTGAAAATTATGACATAAAATCTCATTATGATCACAATAATTCATCAATAGTGATGAAAAACAAAATGTTATATCACATTGATGTTTTCATGTTTTATTAAAACAAGTTTGTTACTGTAAATTTACTGTAAATTTCATTCCACTCATGGTAAAATTACTGTAACGCATGGCCTTTCATGGTKTATTGCTTTAGAAGTGCAGGTATTGGGACAATGATAGACTGCTTTGTCAACCGTATTAATGTGCACATACTTATATTGAGCTCAGCAGTGATCAGAAAATATTAGATCTGAACTTATACTGCAGAAACGGCATGTGCATGTTAAGAATGGTGTTCATAACTTTAGCAATGGTGTCTGCACATGCAGTGCTGTTTTTACCTGACACCACCGTATCTAAACTACCAATAATCAATGAGTGATGTATCTTAATTGAGGAGCGTTTTGGGGTATGATGAAGGTTTGCCTTTGAACTGCTTCAGAAATGCCTCTTATAAACAAAGCAAAATACAGAAACACTGAAGTCCCAAAAGGCATGCACTTTATTATTCCAAATACGCATTCTTTGGCAGTTCTGTTGTTCAGGCTTTAGGCCAGTTTTTCCAAAATAAAGCAAAAATCCACTCAAGCTACAATCATTTATTACAGTTAATAATGGCCATACATCTCAGAGCCTATTAAAAATACTCACGTCAACTCTAGCTTCAGTCAACTCTAGCCTCAGCACTAAAGCCCTTCCCCTGACATACAGCAATTTGCCAGACATTATTTTTCTTTCACTCTTTTTCTTCAGAAAAACTAAAACACAGATAAAAAATGATGTGTAGTGGAGCCTGCAATAGCATTACGTGTAAGACTGGCTGCGCTCCAGAGACAATTTTGATGAATTAGTGCAGTGAGGGAGTCTGGGTGGGAAGACAGGGTTGAACTTGAAGGTGATACAACAAAGAACAGAACTGCATAAATATCAGTTAATGACAGACTCCACAATTCTGATCATCTGATCCTTGCCAACGATTTCATAAATCCATGGCTGTGTTCAAAACAGAATCCTAGTTTACTGCTAACCGTATACTATGCAGTATACTATGTAAGCTACACATTATTTTGTATTGTCAAAACTCTGCAAAAAAGTATTAAAAAAATTGACTTCTAAACTATTAATGATGGTTAATTTAACCATCTGGTGTCAACGTTTAAGAGATTTTAAGTGGCTGTATGAGGTGGACGTTTACACAGGTGTAACTATTGATATGTATATATATATATATATATATATATATATATACACACACACCAGAACTGTTTTGTCATGACAGTTTAATAACATTTGGAATCTCTTTGCCTATAATCGTTGTGTGTTTGTGGTGCTTGTGGCTTAAGATGATTTGAGGAGCAGGTTGTTCTGTCAGTGGACTCTGGGCAATCTGCCTCAAGAGCATTTGGAGGAGCATCATGTTTGTGCTCAAGAAGGCGGAGCTTACTGCCAAGACAGTCTGGCCATTGCATTCATCTCAGATCCAGCCGATAAGGATAGTTTAAGGGCTGAAATTGATTTAGCTTTGTTTGAGCGTGTGAAAACACATAAAATAAATGTTTTTTGTGGAGTTTTTTTGTGTAGCTGTTAATAAGCTGTTTAATAGATTCTGTTGTGACAACTTATTTGTATATTATGACAAAATGTCCCGCTCTTTGCACTTACACCCCCATCCCCCAAATCTAAGCACAAAAGTGAAATGTTACAGGACACAGGATAGTGTTGGTGTGAGTTTAATGCAGCGTTCTCAACAGTACAACATCCTCAGGGTCAGTGAGGCTGGAGTATGACTGTTGCATGTTACTCATTTATTACCAAACAGATAAATCTGTGAGCCTCAATTTGAGTTGACAAGTGAATCATTGTGTGTGAGTGTTTATGCTGTATGTTTGAGTGTGTGTCTCTATAGTCCATGAGGAGAGATGAACTTGATAACCCTTTAATCCTATAAGTATCGAAACGATTCACCGGTCACGTGACCGGTGTTATTGTCATTTGAGATAATATGAGCATATCATCACATTGCATCTGTATGTGCTGAGTGAAGTTAATGTGCCTTCTTGCAATCACAAGGAGCATGCAGGAAGCAGTGGCACTGCAGAACTCAAACGCAGGAAGTGAGTGATTGATGAAGTGTGCTTTAACATGAATAGGGTTTGATATACACTCCAACACAGACCCTGCACTTCGGAGAACTGCGAGGGCGGTGCACAACAGCCAGAAGAGCTGAGTGGACGACTTTTAAAGGTTTATCACCCATGTCAGTAAGAACTGCTTAAGTAAGATGAAGCTAAAGCAATCATTCTCTTCTTTGAAGATCAAATTGGATGGACTGGTTTTGAAGTAATGGGATGACACTGAGTCAGTGAAATCTTTCAGAGATCAGTTTACCAGGACTTGGTGGTCTGTAGATCACAGACGCTCATGTAGATCAGCAGAGACAGGTGCTTCTGGTGATGGCTCAGGACGCTGCAACTGCTGCCGACAGGGAAACTTTTCAGATCAGCACTAAACCTGCAGCAGGTTTGGAGACCAGTGGGCTTCCTATGCATAGAGTTCAAAATTCTCCACATTCCGCACCGCTAGCAGGATATGAACAGGAACGGAAATTGTAATACTAGATCGCAAAATTGCCGGAGAAGAATTTTGCTGACAGACAGAGGGTTTAAACAACACATGGGGTAGAGGACGGGGTAACAAGATCATATAGTGAGTGACAAAAATGGAATGGTTAAGGCAGTATATCATGTAAGGCATGTATATCTCTTATGTGGTGAAATAAAACCTAATTTAAACCTAATTAAAAAAATTTAAACTATGCATTCCTTGGTTATAGGTTATAGTTAATTTATGCTCTTTAATCAAGGAATGCATAGTTTAAATTTGCCCACTAACAGTGAATGTACATGCATCATTAGTACATTCTGTCATTTTTTTCTGTATGCTGTATTTTCTGTATGCTCACGCATCTGAACTGAAAAAATTCTATAATATTCTTTAATGAAGTCTTGAAATTTACAAAAAGGGTAAAGAAATAAAATCTATTAATAAAAGGCACTGAAAGGCTAAATATATAAAGGCATTCCAAGACTGTTTAAATGTGACCTTCATAAAACAAAAAGAATAGTTAAAACTTTGTTTTAATAAAAATCAACTACTTGGATATTAAAGTGCCAATAGCCAAAAACACAAAAAAAACCATATATATTTTTGGTAGGAAAGACATTTTTGGGTCATTGCCTGAATGTATTAAAACTGACACTGAAAAATGAATTATACATGGGTTAGAAACTTCAGACAGATCTAGCTTCATAACGGGGTGACGCAGCTTTAACAAGCTCATTACAGCCAGTGATCTGAATGACGGCCATACGCTAAGCTCATTTAACCAGTGACATTACTTTTATCACCAAGTCAACCAGAAAACAGGCCTCACAGAATGGTCACACACTCATCAAGAGCTACAGTGCGAGCAGAGGCAGCAAAACCATTCATAATTACTTCAGGAGTTAATTAATTTACATAAGGGCCGGTCTAGTGGGCGGAGGTGGCGCAGTGCCTGTTACAGGATTGACGCGAGTGGTGGTGACTGAGGCGCACTGGTAATGAGCTTTCTACTCGAGAGATAAACCTGTTACAATTCCCCCAACTAAACACAGCAAGACCGCTGATGAGACACACTCGGATGCGTTAAGGGTCCGGGCTGTTGCTGTGACATCTTGCGTGTAATCTCACAGGCTTCTGGTGCTCTGTGTGCTCTTCTTATGGGTGTAGACATGCTCTTCTTATGCTGCTAGCAGTCCCATGTGTTTCCAGTTTTCTTAGTAACTTTAGACGCAGCCTTTATTCGGTTGTGCTCTGTCGTAGCTTTTGATGTCAGTGCTGAGCAGATATTTATAGTTTAAAGCTTGGAGAAATCAGAAAGTCGAGCAATGTCACTATGATGAGTCCGTGCCAGAAGAAACAGCATATGTTTTTTCAAATGGCAAACAGGTTTTGTTAATTAATCAGCCCCCCTTTTAAACATGAGTTAGAGTTTAAATTGAATTAGCCCCAAAGGATGAAAGGAAGAGGAATTTTATAAATTGCCAATTAAACAAATTTTGTTGGGCAAGAATAAACCTTTTGGGTGTTCTGAACCAGGATTCCATTTTGTAAGCCTGCTTCAGTGTTGTGTCCATTTTCAAGACTATGTGAGAAATGAGGTAAATAACAATGCCCCATAAAATGAAAGTTAATTTATTACATTATAACAATAATATAAAACTATATATATAAATTACAAAACACTTTGAAAATGTATTGAAAATGAAATGTATTAATAAAACTACAGACACAAACAGTCCATATTAATTCTACTTGCTCACAATTTATATTACAACTCTATTTCCATTTTGCTACCTTAATTCAAATTCATACATTGAATGTGAACCCAAAGGCATTGTCTGTCTGACTGTTTTGTAGGATTTCCCTCAATGCTGTAGATGTTGAGATGGTTCAACAGATCAGTGGGACGTCACTGCTTTTTGTATCATGTTTCCATTTGTATCTTGGAATTAAAGTGTACTTATAGTCCAGACAAGTGCTGGATTTAATGTCTGGTCACTCAGGGACACACACACATACATGTAAACACACAGCTGCAGCAGTGTTAAAATATCTGGCCTCCTCACTGCATGTGATTCAGAATGGTAAAAATTTTCAACCATCTATTAAACCATTTAGATCATGTTTTATTATCACAATGCGTGAAACAAAACTCTTCAACTGCACACAACTTATGTTTTCATAACAATGTTGTTGATACAGTCAAATCTCAATTGGTTTTCAAAATAGTTTTATGGAGTTATATACTTGAAATTCAACCGGTTACATGATTAGCCCTTTTAGGTGACAGCTTTTATTTTGACAAACTGTACTGGGAGGGTCATGGACTTTCACGATGGTCATTTGTACATGTGACATCAAATGGATCGCATTTCGTTAAGTTGTAACTATTGTAAATTGACCTTAACATCATTGCAGTATGTTTTTCCAAAATAACCCTATAGATAGTGTGTTGGAGAGACCTTCACCCTTCTGTCAGCTTCAGTCTGGGCTTTTTGCCATTTCCTCTGGCTAAAAAATGTAAGAGCGAGAATATGGACATGGAACATTGCTGGCTTCATGTTTAAAGACACACCTGTTGCCTGTTGAACCTTCTCAGTACTGCCATAAATTCAATCTCGTGTTTTCCACCCAGTTTACCAAGTTCCATGATCGCCTACACAAGGTGTCCGAGAAGTTCAGTGTGAGTTGATGGAGTAGGCACCAGTACAGTTTACCTTGTGAGCTTGCAACCTCTAGGTTGTGGGTTTTACCCCAGGGAACATGCATGCTGACTGTATACCTTCAACGCACTGGCTGTTGTTTTGGATGGAAGCATCTGCCAAATGCACAGATGTAACATTCTGCTCAAGCACATTGTGCTCTGTTTAGCAATCCCCTTCAAAACCCATTTCCTAGACACTTTTGTTCCCTTCAGCTTCTTCATATGTATTCATTGTTGGTGAATAAAAGCTTCTGAGGAACATCATGGCCAATCCCGCTGTGTTTGTTGTCAGTCTCCACCACATGTGTTATAACATTAACATTAACTTATAAATTCATTTCTGATACAGTTTGCTTTTATACTTCGCACAAAGAACATCACAATCATCACATACAAACAACACACAAACTATCACATATGCCTCTGTTGAATCAGGATTATTGAAAGGCATTACACCTAATCAAATATTTACTCAGTGTAGTCCACTGAAGTACTGCTTCAAATGCATTTTGTGGTTTTCTGTAAATGAAATACCACATCAGCCATGCCTTAAACTTTGCAGTTACCATGATACAAAGCAAAAAGCCTAACACAATTCTGTATGCAAATATTACAATTAAATCAACATGGTCGGCTAAGTTTTGTATTGTTTCCAAGCAATAAATTACCAACAACAAACTTAAATAGTACAATTACTTATTCAATTCAATTCAATGTAATGACAATTAGTAGATAATAACGTATTATATATTAGTATTATTTAGTATTAATGATCAAATTCTAAAATATGACAATAAAATTCGGGAATGTAGGTTGAGCTAATTGCAGAAAATTGCAAACTCATTGTGTTCAACATTATAAAAACCTCCTCAATACTGAAGTTCCCTGAACTCCTCCAGCAACATTATACACACCCACAGGAATCTAAAGCTTTTGTGTCTGTGGTTCTGTCCTCATTGCAGTAGCTCTGCGTCAGACACCAGATCAAATCTGAATTCTCGAATATCTAAAGTACTTTCCCATAACAATGAACGTAAATCATTTCTCATTATGTAAATGTTGTCAGGGGCTGTTAGAGGTATTATTGCTTTACCTGAAGTAATTTCAGTGATTGTACTAAATGCTAAGCTTCTTTTCACTACTGCATGAGAGAAAAATGGGTAGCCGGAGTCATTATGTGCTCAAATTTGGCCTATTTTCACGTAAGGCCATGGTTTTACTCTTGGTGCAAAGCATAAATCAGTCAAAAATCATATTGTGGTTTTTCTCCTTCAGGCCAGAGGCTGTATGTTACAGAATTTTGGCTGCCAGTTCAGGAATGAGGGCCATGTGTTCATTGTGTTGCATCAGCCCTGTAAGTTCACAGCAGCAGTCCTCTTAAAACAAACATTAAAACGACTGTTTAGAGTACAGGCGAAAATGACGCCAGCGTTCCATCTCAGCAGTTCTCCTACACACACATGTCTGCACACACTGTTTTACTATTAGAAAAACTGACAACATATAATAACACAGTTTAAGCAATCGTAATAGGGATGCTTGCTTAATTCATATTACTTTTTTGCATTACATTTTACACTTATCTGCACTAGATTTAAATGCTGACACCATTAAAATGTATCTTATTACCCAAGTGTATTGATATGTATTGATATTATATCACATCTGTTTGTTTTCATGGATTTCTGTCTGTTATAGTCACAGGTGATATAGAAGAAGGGGATGCATGAAAAACTGATGCATTATGGGACATGCTGTTCACATGCTTACCATTAGAATATGTCATATTAGGTGCTTTTCACTCAGTTTACCTCTCAGCTGGCTCCACAGCTTACAGTGCAACAACAGGGACTGCGAATCCATTATGGCTGCCAATATTGATAGACTGCGTTGACAGATGAACGTGTGAGATTGAGCGCATGGGTGCCAGAATCACTATTCAGTACATCTGTTAAATGTTCACTCTTAAAGAGACAGTGCTAGTTGTACAGTAGCTAAGCTGTGGCATTCTTGATTTCAAAGTTTGTAAAATTTATGGCCTCATGGCCATATTAAACAGTCATCACAAATGAGAAGGCTATTGTTTAAAAGGTCTGATGCAATGCTCACCAGACTTTGTCAACAGTCAACTGTCTGGTTTACAAGATTATATCTGACAAGATTAGTAACAAAAACGACCGGGCATGAAAATATTGTGAAAATACAAATATGACTAAAAACATTTGGGGCCTAGGCCCCTCAAGCCCATCACTGATCCTCATCTCAATGTGTTTGTCTGCAGTTAGACTTTAATGTGAACACTAACCTCTGCACCATGGCCCAAACCTGTTGCTCCCTTATTAGTTTCACTATGAAAAGGAATCAATTTTACTTGATTTGCTCTGAAGTTCTTTTTGTTTACATTCTAAAGTTTCAAAAGTAAAACGTTTCCTCTCAAGTATTCCATTAGATGCTCTGCTCAATTTAGAAGTGTGGTGATGGGGTAATTACTCTCGGAAAGAAATGCCTGATGTGAGGCGACAAGCAGTCTGATCGGACCAAGCAGAGCGTTGATTTTAGTGTGTATAAGCGAAGGCCACTGACTACCAGCTGTTTGTTAATAGAACATATCTCACTCCGTGCAGTGCAGTAGGGGACAGGCGACCACAGACAGCTGTCTCATCCGTCTTCCACTTCGCACATCTCAGGGGTCTGATCTCCCCTTTCCCAGGACACATGCATGCCTGCAGCTGAGGGAACTGTTTGTTATACTGGTGCATGTGACATTCTGCTGTGGTGGAAAGTGAGAGGGTCAAGGGGTCAAGACCTTGGTGGTGATCAATAAGAATGATGAGCTTCACTCGGCACAGTTAGTAAGGCTGAACAATATTGTGTGTGTGTGTGTGTGTGTGTGCTTGTTTTTCTATCACTGTGGGGACCAGATGTCCCCATGAGTATGTTAAAAGTCACACACCTACATTGTGGGGACAAGCCAGCAGTCCCTACGAGCGAAACTGATTATAAAACATACTAAATGATGCTTTTTTAAATGTAAAAAAGCAGAAACGTTTCTGTGAGGGTTAGGTTTAGGGGTAGGGTGAGGGTTAGGGGATAGAATATACAGTTTGTACAGTATAAAAGTCATTGTATCTATGGAAAGTCCCCATAAGGCATAAAAACAAATGTGTTTGTGTGTGTGGTTACATTCCTGTTCTGACCCACAGCAAGATTCATCTCTTGTACTTTCTCTGACACATTCATTTTTAAAGAGCAGGTGGCTTCCATAAATACTACCCTGACTGTGGCTTTTACATTTGTTCTTGAGCTCTTACATATACAGTTTTGTCTTTGTGACTCTTGCGTGGTACTATAACACTTGGTAGTAACATATTATAGGACATATTATATTTAAAAGATAATGTACAGTCAGCTAGTCATTATCACCAAATGAAACCACCACAGGGTGATAAATATTATTTTTTGCAATAATGACCAAATGACTGTAGATTACTGTGCTTTAACTATATGTGTACTTATCAAATAAACACATTTATGGACATGAAATATTGATTTGAGTTGAAATTACTTATTATCTTTCATATAGATTAGCTTAAACCTTCCATGTAGCTCATGGCAACAATTATGCAAAAACTTCAATATGTATATATTATATATTAGATTAATAATAATAATAATATATACATATAAATGAATAAATACTGAAATTGCCTACAGAGTTAGAGACAGACATGACTAGAACGATTTCATCAACAATCACATGCTCTCAAATGCTATATTTTAATATCCTTTGTTTGCTACAAGTGAAATCCTTAGTTTGCTACAAGTGAAAACACATTTATTTTTGTTCTTCAGTAGTTAGTCTGAACAAGTTATTCACAAAACCTTAAAAGGTTAAGGTTGCCTAACTTTAAGTGGTTTGAATTAACAGTACACAATAGCATTTATGGGGGATGAAACTTCTCACAAAGACATCATTGTACATCATTAAGTGTTCCCCTGATGAGGGCACGGATGCTATCTTATCAGCGTGCACTCCTTTGACTAATGAGACACCTCATGAGAGCTCAATAAGACTAATGTCTGGGCAAATACAACAACTCAGATTGTATGGCTTGGCTTTCCAGTATGTGTGTAAAAAAGGGTGTGTGGAAAAGTGGGTATGTGCGAACGATCACAAACAGGGACGCTGATATGCCTTGACACTGTTTTGGCAGAACAGATCTGCCATGAGCAAACACATTGAGTTCAAATACGGGGGTCTTTGTGCACTGCGGGACCGCTCCTCATCCTTTGTGTTAGCTGCTGCTACAGGCTGTTCTGAAAGGAAACATCTCTGTCTGGATATATTCTCTCATCAGCAAATCAAATTTGTGGTATCAGCCTGGTTCTTTGTTATGTTGATTCATTGTAATTAGGTCTTATTTATTTTGCTAAATATTAAAAAGTAATTTACTGTCCCCACGTGTGTCAATTAATTATAATCAAAATAAATCAAGTTGTTTCAACCAAGATGCGTCCTGACTGCACATCTGTGCATTGTGCGTGTAAGGTGTGACCATAAAACCTGATATAGATTTATAGACATTGACTAGTCAAATTATGGGGGATTATGAAAACTGTAGTTGGCAATGGTAATTAGCAAGGGCTATAGTTGTGTTTAAGTCAAAGGCATGGACCATAATGGTGTTCAGTGTTTATTCTACCTAGGCTTGACCTTGTTTATATAAAGTTACTGTATTTCTCTCATAGCATGAATATGTGTAGTACTCAAAAGCAGAATGTCTAGCTTTACCACTATATGATGGATAGAACTTTTATAAAAAGTTAAACACACATCCTTTCATGTTGTAGAATGTTGCTACATCTACATTCAGTTATAAAATGCATTTAAGTAAAATTAAAAGTAAAAAGTCAAATTAAACATGTGCAGATATAGTTAATAGTCAAATAATTAATAGTTTTTTGACAAACGCACAGTATGTGTTTAAGCAGATTAAATGTGGCTATATTTGCTCACCTGTATAATTACATAAGCCCATTTAGATAAATGAGTACATTTCTACATTAATTAGATACATTTACATTTACGCATTTGGCAGATGCTTTTATCCAAAGCAACTTACATTGCATTACACTATACATTGTTTCTGAGTATGTGCAATCCCTGGAATCGAACCCATTGGCATTGCTAACACCATGCTCTAACCACTGAGCTACAGGAAAGCTGTAAATAAATTTGATGCAAACCTTGGTCAAACCAGAAATATTTTTCAGTGCCTTCAGTAGATTTATAGAACTTGCGCTCAGCGAGGGGCCCAGCAGCCCCACAGTGTATGTGTGCTGAGGTATGACCCATTCACATACTGCATGTGAAAGTGTGGGAAACATGCATACACCCACACCCTGTTGTTGACCCGTATGAACTCAGTGTACAACATGCACTCATGTCTCAGCACAGTTCTCAGACAAAGAAGAGGAAGTCCAACCCATTCAGCTGACGGTCAAACACACACACATAGAGAGAGAGACACACATGCGCATACTTATGTGCTGGTCACACAGATGCAAAACACTGTGGACACATGTGAGACTTCCCATATGTTCTGAGTGGAACCTGATACAAAGGCGCACAGCTTGAGATTGAGCTAGACATTACAATAGAGGACAGATTTCACAAAATCCTTTGTGTGTTTTTAAATCACAGCCCATGATGCAGGAATAAACTCTGATCAATGGTTTTTCCAGTAATAATAAGCATCATAAAGAGGCTTTGTTAATAAGGCAAGTGTAGATTATGCAACACGTGAGATACTTCAGTGAATGGCTGATGTCGGTCTGATCATTTGGACTAAATCTTCATGTTGATGTAAAATGTATCTAGATGACTTTAATAAATAGCTGGCGCCAACTTAGTCAGTTAATACTGTACATACATTGTACATAAATCAACAACAACAATTTTTATCCTTTATTTTATTTTATTTTTTTATTTACCACAATGTGTATTTTGCCTTATTTTTACCCTGTATTTTACCCAATGTTGTCTTGCTGTGTTGCTATATAATGTGTATTTCTTCTTGCTGTGTTGCTATATAATTATGCCCCAACATATATTACAATGTGTTCATTTAGCTTGAGATGAGAATTGTTACAAACCCAAAGACATTATCTATCTGATGAAATGTTTTAAATATTCAATCAACCCCCAAAATGATAAAGTTTGCAAAGTCAAAATGCAAAAAGTTATGTCACTGACTTACTTTAATAGTCTCAACCTCATTCCTAGAATTACTGTGTTCATTCCATGAACTGTCCAACAAGCTTTTCAGTCTCAAATCATCATAATTACCATAATTATTATAATAACAGCATAAGTAACATCATAAACTAGATTTTCAGAACAAAATGGGAGTAATGCCTGTGCAAAACTTGTTGCCACAATGCTAGGGTATTGTGGATGGTTGCCAGGACATTGCTATGTGGTACTCCTGGCAACACCATTGAGTGTTCTGAGTGGTTGCTAGGTCATTACAGGGTGGTTGCTTAAGTCAAAGATAAAAACAAGCCCACCCTTAAGTTTCTAAAAATCTTTTTATATGTTACTCATCCCGAGGTAACTAGAGATTTTCTAAAAATCTTTTTATATGATACTCATCCCGAGGTAACTAGAGTTTATGCCAGTGCCAGGAGAATCATCACATGCCATCCTCCTGTTCATAACCATTCCAGACGATGGAGCCG
>JAZGTI010005875.1:0-24499 GCA_036877585.1 Botia kubotai | reverse complement strand
GAGAGAGAGACGGGGGAGAGAGAGGGTGACAAACCAGACAGAGAGAGAGAGAGACGGGGGAGAGAGAGGGTGACAAACCAGACAGAGAGAGAGAGGGAAAGAGAAAGATAGAGAGAGAGCGAGAGAGAGATAGAGAGAGGACGTTATTTCACTCTAGATTAAAGTGACTGATAAATGAATGAATGCACATACATGGAAGATCATTTAATCAGACATTAGTTTATTCATTTAAAAAGTTTTACACTGAGAATTTAACATGTATTCTTATATTTTGTCTGTTTGTTTTGATATGTTAAGACAACATCTGAGTTTAGGAACACACACAAGTACACACACTCAGAGACACACATAAACACTTCATACACTAATACACAACACGCACTGCTGGGCTGGAGTTACTGTGAGGATTACAATGAGGCTGTTCTGATCTTGAGTGTTCACTTATGAGGGGAAATCTCAAACTTTTGTCTGCACCAGTAGATGGCGCTACAGTGTTTAAACCAGCCTCACTTCTGAGAACATCATTAACCCTGACATTTCAGGTACTGACACACACTCCATCTAAACTTTTTTACACAGTGGCTATTTCCAGTAATCTGATTGGATGAGCAGTGAGTGCTGATATTCTGTGATGCAGGAATGTGTCAGTGATTGTTAATTTATTTCTCTGTGTTTGTTCATTAATTCAGCTCTGACTTTGAACATTTCAGTGGTCATTTAAATTCATGTAAACGTGTTCATGTAAACATGCATATTACGCAGATTAAATCAGATGCTTTTTCATAAATCAAAGCTACATAAAATATCTGGACTTTTAAAAATTAATTTGCCACATCGTAAGAATTATATATTATAATGTATTCTAAAATATTATTATACATTATAAACGGACAGACATGCAAAGTAAACAAAATTATTGTAAAAACAGTCACCAGTTATAGATATTATATATGTAAAATACACTTCTCCTGACGTTTAACCCAAAATCTTTAAGAAAAGTTCCATGTTTCCATGTTTTTTGTAAACTACCCACATTGTTAATAAACAGTTTAAAATGTTACAAAACATTTCCATTTTCTCAGCCCAGATGTAAACAGAAACCCCAGAGCGTTTGAGAAGGAGTCTCTCACCTGCAGAACTTGAAGAGAATCTTCTCAAAGACCAGAACCGGTCCGGTGCTGCCCAGGATGGTGAGCGGCTGACCGGCAAACAGTGAGAAGGCCACACCCGTGAGAGACGCCCCAAACAGAGACTCAATGGCACTCTGACACAAACACAAACACACTGCTGTGACACACATTCACATATTATACAGAAGAAGAAATCATTCTAGATTTAAGGGCTCAGTGAGGAGCAGTAAGTGTTTTATGAGGGACAGTGAGTCTGAATCACACAGAGCTCTAGTCCTTCCGCGTTCTGTCAAAACTCAGACTCACTATGTTGTTTTTGGTGGCTTCCCCCAGAAGACCTCCGAAAGTGATGACAGGGGACATGCAGGCACAATAGAGGAAGAGTATAGAGGCCAAACACTGAAGACTGAGAGCATCTCTCACATCGCTCCAGTAAAACGGAGCTTTCCTCTTCACATCCAGTATCAGACCCCCAAATATTCTGATAGAGAAATGACCAAATAAACAGATAGAAAATTAAACCAGGACACAGTGATGAAAGACTGACAATACAATAAAATACATTAAAAAACACATTTGTGATGTATTGTGGAAAAACAGGAATTTTTTTAACTTGCTTCATGAAATAAAAGTAATTAAGGACAATACAATTTTGAAGGACATCATTTTTTATGTATAACAGTTATAAAATCAGTGATAGACAAACACTCAAGGGTTGTGCTAGACTACTTCAAATGTAAATGAAAGTTGGACATGCATGTGGAAATGATGAGTGTTTCTCATTGTGTTCTGATGGTTACTTGTGTTGATGTGTATGTGCAGAGCGCCACAGGGCTCTTAAACAGCTCTTAACGGAGGCCTCTCTTTCACGACAGCATCTGATTGGCTACTTAAGCCGCACATCAAAGGCTGCCCGCCGCTGTTTTATGTACCGCTGTAATTCAAGGCCTCACAGATGAAAGGTTTACAAAATCTGCACCATAAAACATGTTTATCCCCTTCATCTAATGCTTGTTTAATAAGGTCCCCGCTCTGTTCCTTTATCAAAACAGACTTAAGCAAATCCAGCATTACCCTCGACACGCCTCCCTTACACTCTGACACCTTAATGACCTGATTCAAAAGTGTGACTAACAGAACAAAGGGTGTGTCATTCATTTTGTGGGGTACAAAAAAAGTAGGAGCAGATTTTTTTTGTTGACTGTACTATTGGTCTAAATGTTTTTAACATTGATCTAACGAATTGTCAAAACTTTGCAAGAAATGTTTGATGTTTTCAGTGGATGATATGACAGGGTTAGGAGGGTTGGGCTGGAGTTTGGTTTTGAGGCTAGTGTGAAGTTTGGTTTTGAGGCTGGTGGGGAGGTTGGTTTTGAGGCTGGTGGGGAGGTTGGTTTTGAGGCTGGTGGGGAGGTTGGTTTTGAGGCTGGTGGGGAGGTTGGTTTTGAGGCTGGTGTGGAGTTGGGTTTTGAGGCTGGTGTGGAGTTGGGTTTTGAGGCTGGTGTGGAGTTGGGTTTTGAGGCTGGTGTGGAGTTGGGTTTTGAGGCTGGTGTGGAGGTTGGTTTTGAGGCTGGTGTGGAGTTTGGTTTTGAGGCTGGTGTGGAGTTTGGTTTTGAGGCTGGTGTGGAGTTTGGTTTTGAGGCTGGTGTGGAGTTTGGTTTTGAGGCTGGTGTGGAGTTTGGTTTTGAGGCTGGTGTGGAGTTTGGTTTTGAGGCTGGTGGGGAGGTTGGTTTTGAGGCTGGTGGGGAGGTTGGTTTTGAGGCTGGTGTATCTCATACCGTCCTGTCCTCTGAAGTTCAGGGCCAGTGTGATGCTCTTCCTCTTTGATGGACTCTGACAGTGGAGCAGAGCCGTTCGGCATGGAGGGCATCTTCCTCTTCTCCTGGAAATATACAAAACACAACAATACAACAATGTAGAAGCAGAGATCAGACACTGAGATCAGACCAGATTACTGCAGGGTCATTTCATGATCCTCTACTCCTAATTTGTTATCACTGCAAAAACGAACACGCTATTATTAGTACATGTTACATTATATATGCTAATATACATATATAAATGACCCATAAATATATATAACCATCAAGTATTTCTCAAGGTTTTTCAGAAAGATATATCTAACGTTTCAGTAACAACCTGGTACATCTTCAGGTTCAGAACTTTATTAGGTGTCACATGACCAGGCCCAGCTGAACGTGTGTCTGTGACTTTCACTCAATGTATCTGAGGTTAAAGACACAATGGTGATAACTAGCTGTTTGCAGGAGTCAAACCAGAAACTCTTCGGTAACCTGAGCCTTAACCACGAGACCACACATCCCAAACCATCTGTCAGAAGTTCCACATCTCTCTGACTGTGCTTACAAACCTCACCTGAGACGGGACGCTCTTTGGGGGCTCGATTCGTATCGTGGGGTCCCACTCTCCTGGAGGCAACACGGTCACCTGGTCCAGAAACTCATCGATGCCCGAGAGCAGGTCATTCCTGTCTTTGGCTTTGTAGGCCACATCATGAAAGATCTGTGGTGGTTCAGGTAAACATGTCTCACACACACACTACAAATAAAAGCGCTTCATCTTTCTCTGAGATCAATTTATGATTAAAGGCACAATATGAAACACTTTTCGTTGAGGCAGTTCCATTATTGTAACAAACCACATTTTCATTCCAGTTTTTGTTTAATTTAAGAGCACAACACAGCCTGTAATGACATGAAACACCATCATTTTATCACACTGATCGCTGAAGACCGATTCTGATCTCTCCAGAGTCTGTCTTGAGCTTGCTGGCTCACCTCGTCTGTCATTAGTGTAGCTATGGACCTGCCGATCTCATGGTACTGCGCTCCTTTACCGAACGGCCCCAGAAGCAGGAAGAGGAACCTGCAGAAAGGGAGGAGAGGAAATGAAGACGTTCACAAAGGCGTGATGGGTGTAACATGCAGACAGTCTGAGAGAAAATGTCCGCCGGTAGAGACAGACTTCATGCAGATTCGCCTGAGAAGGTTGTGTGAGGGTTACCTGGTGGGAACCGGCACCTCTGTCAGTCCAGTGAGGAGAACGGCAGGTGAGAGGCGAATGAAGGCAATGATTGGCCGCTCGAGGAAATCAACTTCCCCCACCAGAACGTTGGAAGCTTCTGCGCCTGGAGGAATTTTCTTCATGAAATTCATGTCCACCTAAATGGGTCAAGAGGTCAGAGAGCAAAGAGCACAGATAAGCACAGTCTGTCTGTGAAGCAGTGCTGTGCTTTGACCTGAATATATTGGTGTGAAGCTCAAGAATTTGACTATGTAGTTGGTCATACTAACAAGCACATCAAACTGGTCACCAGTCTATTGGGAACTGACAATTGTGTGGGAGATTTAACAGGTTGCTTTATTTTGGCATGAATGAATAGACAGGTTTTTGAGACAGCAGGCCACTAAACTGATGCCAAACTCTTGCGAAGCCAGTTTTACACTTCACATGAGCTAAGAAAAACAACAAACACAACAGCACAAAATACACAAATAAAAATCATAAGCAACAATCCTGACGACACACAACAACAACGATTGCATAACCAGTCAACAAACCAAACCATTGACTCGAGACAGTAGCAGGACACTGGAACACACAAACCAGTTCAGTCTGAAAAACTATTTTTCCTCTCGACCAATCACATGTTTTTTAAACCTGGTTCTGTTCTTATGTGAAGATGTCACCTAACTCCTACTAAAATAAGACATCTGAGGTTCAGTATCATAGGCAGAATCAAAATAAATGATCAGAGTTTCTGTTGAAACAACGGTGTATGTTCATGCTAATCATGCTAATACAACATTTCAACATCTTGAACTGAAGCCTGCAGACATCCGTCACTTTCACACCAATGACAATAAATCATTTCTTGTCGAATGTTTATGGGGTTTGACTTATGTTCTCTACACGTTATCAAGAAAGGTTCTTGCATTAACGTTAGTAGACCACCTTTTAGTTTTATATTATATTATTCTTAAGTAATGCTTTAAAACGCTACTATTAATTAAAAAAAGTCTGAACGTCGTTATTAGAATCAAGCAATAACGTTAATACAGCATCAACAAAACTGGAACATTCCTAGAACTTCAAAATAACATTTTTTATGCTTTCTTACTTAATGGAACTGTTAGGGAAACGTTTTTACAACCTAAAATTGTTAGCTGACTATTCAGCCATCTGAAAACCTACATGGAAAACTTTGGATACCTTTAAAATGTGATAACTTCCCACAAGGCCACGACAGTGAAAGCACAGCCTGTCTGAAGGCTCCAGTCGAGGTTTGAACATTCATGATAAACATCTGTCCTTCAAACTCTGCGTTCACAAGATGCGTCCAAAACATCAATTACAGCCGACGACCAACATACAACACAGTAATCAATAGATGTTTAACCACTCGTGTAGACATTACACAGGTTCAGCCACATCACAGCGATGACACACTGACAATCACGTCATTCCTGAAACACAGCACGTGATGCCCACACAGAGACTTACAGAAGGCTTCCTGCTGCCCACTCCCAGAGATCCACAACTACAGCGAAAAGGGGAAAATCTGTCCTGATACCAGACAGACAGACAGACAGAGTGTCACAACAGTGTTTGGAAAACATCTGAAGGCTGGAATGATTTCAAAACAACCTTAGACCTTAGATGATAAAACATGCTTTGCTTGTTCAGCCTATCAGAAGATGGAACACTTAAAGGTAGAGTTCACCCAAAAATTAAACCTCTTCCATCATTTACTCATCCCTCATGTCATTCCAAATCTGCATGTCTGTTTTCTTCTGAGGAACACAAAAGAAGATATTTTTATAAGTATGTTGGTGACTAAACAACAGTGGCACCCATTGACTTGCATCGTATGGACACGAAACCACTGAGACATTTCTCAAAATATCTTCTTTCGTGTTCCACAGAGGAAATAAATCATGTAGGTTTGGAATGACCTGAGGATGAGTAAATTCTTTCCATGATGAACTCTCTCTTTAATCAGTGGAAAGCACAGCAGTTATCAAGCTTATATTGGATGGAAAAGGACAATGTGATATATAACGTTCATGCAAACATAATAAGCAGATGTTTCCATCGCATCCATTTATGGGTAAGTCTCTTATCAGAAGATGTATGAAGATTGGAATGACACCAATCCACAGTGTTTACAACCAGACGCCGTCACCAAGCGCAGTGCTAAAACTGTTCCTGTGTCAGCTGGATGAGTGCTGGAGAAAGCTCACCTTGCTGAAGTCCACGGTGCTGTTTTCTCTGCTGTACCCCGTGCCGTTCAAGCGGCTCTCACTGGGTTTACTGTTGTCCAGGTTCCCCGGGGCTGACTGGGGGGACGCGAGGAGGCCTGATGAGGCAACAACAGTACCGAGTTGTTGAGTTAGATGTACTGTGACTCAATGCTTTATTATGCAGACGTGGTTACACACACACACACACACACACACACACACACACACACACGCCGTGAGGACATGCAGAGGTCACATGCTCTCTGGATAGCGTGTACGAATGCTTTACAGCAAACTTTTAAACGTTTGAAACTAAAACCTTTTAAAGACACAACAGGTTGTAGGCTTCACATACAGTCCGTGGGCAGAACGCCTTATTTTTTAAAAGGTGAACTGTTAACTGAGACGTAGCAAACTGTTCCTGGCTTGTGTAGGTGAATCTGAGCTTTACACAGCTCAATAACCATTTTCATATAACCATAAAGAGATCCTGTAAAACTGTGTTAGGCCAGACTGACAGTTCATGGAAACAAACTCGGCTGCTATCTGAGCCCGCGTGCCGACGTCAAGCACACTTAAAAATAAAGAGAGCAGAAAGGCCCTCCTTCTATGGCCTGCCATGTACACACGTGGAACAGAAACATGTCATCGGAATTGTATGATGTCACTTCCTGCTGGCTGAGAACCAGTCAAACACTCAGAACTGTGTCTGGCTGAAGAATGTTTTCAGCTGCAGGGGGAGGCCCGTGGCAGAAACCGCTAAAGTCATGCTGGATCCTTGAGCCACGCAGCAAACATCCACACAGCGGACAAGAACACCAGATCACACATGCACACTGTGCGCTCTGCCAGCACGAACCCAGTAATGTAAAACATAAGTAACTCTATGACATCATCACCCACCAGCTCTGTTTACGCTTCCAAGTATTCCAGGAGTCAGTTGATCTACACTGTCCCATGATGCTTTGCAGCTTTTATATGACACAATTTATTAGAGAAGATCTGTTTCACAGATTCGTTTTCATTTCTACTGCACGTGTGACCCAACAGCTGGACCGGAGATCTTAGACCTCGCAGGCTTGTGACAGACCGTTGAAGAAATGACTTCACCAAAAATAACACTGGGATCACATTAGAATAAAGTTCAGTTTGTGTCCACTTTTTTTTTACATCCCAGCTAACAATTTTAGGTTGTAGGAACGTTTCCCTAACATTTGCATTAAATAACAAAAACATAAAAAATGTTATTTTAAATGTTCCAGGAACATTCAACATTTTCAAACAAAGTTTTTTAGACATTGTATTAACATTATTGCTTGCTTTTAAGAACTTTTGCACCTCTGTAAAACTTTTAAAAGTTCCACTAACAACTTAAAAATAATGTTTTCAATATGATATAACAAAAACATTCTACTAACGTTACAGCAAGAATGTTTTTCTCAAAGCCACTCAAAGTGATATGACAAATGACAATCACATCAAATGACATTCAATGACATTTTTAACAGCAACAGAACTCCAAATATCACCAAACAGACACATCTAACATGCAGAGTCAAACTCTTCAACATCTCTGATTGACTGGTCATAGTGAAACTCAAGAGGAAGTGACCATAGAGAAGATAGAGAGAGAGAGACAGAGAGAGAGTGTGTGTTACTTTTTAGTAGTTTTTGCATTGCAATGAGTTAATTTTCTCTTGTACACAAAAGCATGTTTTAGGACTTCTTCAACACTGCTTACAGATAGAGTGAAAGCCTGAGCACACAAGATCATGCAGGTGGCACATGTTCATGCTGAGGGCTGATGGGATATTTGCCTGACTGCTGTGAAGGCAGGAGCTGAGCCAGCCCGGCCGGGTTGGGTACCACCTGCTCTGCCTGAGGCTCCTCCTCCTCCTCGGGCGGGAACACTATGACCTCTGGAATGTCTTCTCTCGCACCTCGCGCCACCAGCGTCTCGGGCCCCTGAGGAGAGGCTCCTGGGAAGCGGGGAGGCGATGGGGCACGGCGTGGGGTGGGGGGGGTGTTTTGAGGGGTGGTGTTCGGGGAGGCGGAGGGGCTGGAGTTGGCACTGGGCAGGAGGTAGTTGAGGATGATGGAGGATCGGGAACCCCTGGACTCTCTGGAGGGATGGTGAGAGTTGAGGGGGGTAGAGATGGAGGAACTGCGTCTGAGGAGGGACAGACGGGAGGCAGAGAGCCCCTCCCCTGATGGGGCCAGTGAGAGAGATCAGGGGATGATGAGGAAGATGAGCCAGAGAGGAAAAGAAAGTCAACAGACTGCAGATGGAATAAAACAACAAGCAAATTTGTCCTGACAACAGAGCTGGAAAATGTTAGAAGTGAGGAGATGAGACAGAGGCAAGAACACAGAGCAGATACACGACCATCACACAGTCATCACACTGGAGAACTGACGGTCTGAAGCGATTGATTTATTAACATATCATTAACAAATCATGCTAGCTTGCTATTGGTTGTAAACCATCTTTTGTTTAGCGAATCCATTGTTTAACGAACTGCTAACTCAGAGTGACATGCAACAACGAAACTCAATTCAACTCTTCCTTGAGGGCATACGAGACAAAACAAACTCAACCAACACAGCACACAATAACAGCCTGAAACCACAGCCAATGAAACGCCCCATGCACACGTCTTTAGCCCTGAAGAAACTTCTTGCCATGTATACTCCCTGGCGGACGTCTTTAAAAACTGCTGGCCATGGAAACAAGGAACCTAGACACTGTATTTGTTCTTCACTCATTCGTTGTGAGGGGAACAGAGGGTCACAGGTGAGTTTTAAAGTGGTTTTAAGAGGTTCACATTCGCGCTGTTTTGAGTAAATACAGAAAAACAGTCAAGCGCAAGCAAAAGCTCTCACCGTTCCTCTCAAGCAAGTGCGGGTCGGAGTGTTTCTTGCCTATGTCGGCGAAGGAGCGCACGAGCGGGATGCGATTGCTCAGCTTCTTCTCGTTCTGATGGTGGTGTCTCTTCAGCATGGCGTCTCGCACATTGTCCCTCAGGTTCTCGTCCAGTTGCCCAGAGGCCACCATGTTGTCTAGGACCATATCTGAAAATGCAGGGAGACGCGTTTATGACTTGCTGAGCTCAACCTGGAGAAACTTCTGCGAGGAAGCTGCGGGTTTACCTGCGATCTCCTCAATGGTGTTGGCCCTCATGTCCAGCATGACTGTGCCATTGAGAATGCAGCTTCGCAACTCAAATAAGCTGTGCAGGGAAAGTGTAGCGACGTAGGGTTTACTCCAGCGCTCTCCTCCGTCCTCCACGTCCTCCTCAAACTTCAGCCACCTGCACAAAGAGTTTGTCAAGACATTTTCTAAACACTATAGTTGATGAAACAGCTTATCTAAAGCATGCTACGCTCGCAACACCAACGTCACGGGTTCAATTCCATTTACATTTAGGCATTTGGCAGACGCTTTTATCCAAAGCGACTTACATTGCATTATACTATACATTGATCACTATACATTGAGTATGTGCAATCCCTGGGATCGAACCCATGACCTTGGCGTTGTTAACGCCATGCTCTAACCACTGAGCTACAGGAAAGCTCCCACAAATACACTTGAATTCTAATTACTTTGGATAAAACTGACTGCCAATTATATGAATGTAAATATTATCAGTGTAAATATAAACATCCATAAACAACTATTTTAGCGTGTTTGTTAAGACAACTGTGACAGGAACTGATTACATCTAGTAAAAATAAACACGGAAATAATCGGAAAAATAGCCCAACAAAAGGAAGTTCATGCATCTTTGTTGTTTACATATGCATGAATTCTACACATTTATTTTATATGCGTATACATACATACACACAAGTGCTTATTACGAATTCAAATACCTTTTGAGACCTATGACTTTTAATAACCAATCTAGATAGTGGGATGGCCAATGGTAAGAGTATATATATATATATGTGTGTGTGTGTGTGTGTGTGTGTGTATATATATATATCTATATCCATCTATATCTATATATATAGAGAGAGAGAGGTATATATATCCATCTATCATTACAATATATAGTAATATATAAAATACAATTAACACAATTGCTTCCTCACCTCGCTGTTTCCTTCCACTCGTACGTGTGTCCATCACGGAAGAACAGCTCGTCTAACTCTGTGAAGAGGTCATGAGGGATGTGCTCTTCATCATCATCTTCAGTACCCAAAATAAACTGAACCCTCTGTGAGGGGGTGTCTGTAGCCACCGCACAACCAAACCATCACAATCCAATGAAGCAAACACCCAACAGGAGATTATTATGAACACAAATCTTTATTATTAGTGATGTATTAGTGTCTGTAAGAGGATCTGTGGTCTCACCGTACGTTGGCGATTCTCTGCCATCCTCTCGCTCTGATCCTCTGTCTTTTCGTTTCCGGTGATGTTTATGACCGCGATGGCGATGTCGACGACGACTCTGTCTTCCCAAAGGCACGTGCACGCCTACATAAACCGCCCTGTGACCTGAAATCACAACCACTTCATAGTGATCGGCCTGTACGAGTAAAAGCTCAAGCGAGCTCGCAGAACTCCCCTTTGCTTGTGTTTATTTCTGGTTTATTTCTTCCCAAACTTCTGCTGAGCATGTAAACAAATCAAGATAGTGAGAACAGAACAGCAAAACGTCTCCATATATAACAAACACATAACCGTCTCTGGCATGTTTCAAGGAAAGTTCAAGGGTACATTTCCGACACACTTTGAGTTTCTGTGTGGGATGTGGAATTCTGGGAAACCAAACTCTTAACGGATAAATGTGTCACACTTATGATGTCAGACAGGAAAGAAAACGCAGAGCAACTTAATACTAATCTAATTGCGCAGGTCCTCGTGCAGGAGGCGAGTGCATGTGTGGTCACAGGCACTGTTCACCTTCACAAACATGAGCAGAACTCTGATGTCAAAGGTCACGAGTGCATGATAAAGCCAGACACACTCTAATAATAATTACACGCTTCAGATGACATTAAAAACAAAGGCACGTTTCAAGTATTTGATGTGCTTTGTGAAGCAAAGATCACTGCAGAAAACAAAAGCAACGCATTCAACAACAAGCCATAAGGAAATGAGGGGGTGGGTCAGCCAATGGTAATCCTTCCTCACATATTACATCTGACACTCCCCTCCTAAATAGCCACAACACAACAACAGCACTTACACGAACCCCAAGAGTCTGTGGAAACACATTGTGCTCTTTACTAATGACAAAAACCAACACTGTTGAAACCAATTACCAACATGATGGACGTATTATATCACGTGCGACTACAGAGCACTATTTGACACTAAACTAGCAGAAACGTTTAGGGAACGTTCTTAGAACACTGGCTAACGTTCTCTCAAAGTTCTCAAAAAAGTTCTTGCAGAACTGTTAGTAGAACCTTTTTAATGTTATATATCATACATAATAAACATTATTAAGCTGTTAGTGGAACGATTCACAGAATTACAACGTCTGAATAACGTTCTTATAACCAAGCAATAACATTAAGACAATGTCTAAAAACATTCCTAGAACTTCTTAATAACCTTTTTGTTAAAAGAAACGTTCTTACAACCCAACATTGTTAGCTGGGAAAATGACATGAAACACTGATGCACACCAACAGTCAGTTGTTTGGCAGAACAGTCCTGCCGGAGGTTTATAAATTAATCAACAGCCCGACATAAACAGAGAAACATGTTGTTGTCATTATCATACTGACTGTTACACCTTCAGAGGGTTTCCTGCTCTGTCTGACGCAAGCAGCAAGAGAAAGCAAGAGAGAACAGACCAACATGTTTAGCGCAGGACAATGTTTCACGTGTGAAGTTCATGCTAGAGGTGCTAAAAGTCAGCGTGACGCCGACAGGCTCAGTTTAATAAACGAGATCTTGAGCTGAAGTCTAATCCATCTTAATGCTATTAAAACAAGCGTAAAGACCTGCGCATGCTAGCACCAAACACTCTGTAACTCATTACAATCATATCACAACGGTATTAAACACACACGGCCAGAAGCTGAAAGCACTGAAACCAGCCACTGCAATCCTGCAACAGACATTCATTTAGTAAACTTACTAATCATGATAATCATCATTTTAATAGTACATTTTATTAGTGTTTTTTTAACACTTTTGTGTACGTCTCTGTTTGCAACATAAAATTGAAGACTTATGACTTTCTTTACGTATGTTAAAGTCAAATGAAGGCACAGTGGCATTTCCTGCAAAATCAGAACCAACAGCTCAAATGATCTCAAATAAATCTGTCATGTACTTGCTCAATAACTGATTTTTGTTCATTTATAACCCAAGAAAAGTTATGAACTGCACACACTGCAATATATACATTTTCAGTCCATCATAGAAAAGGTCCACATTACCTGTTTTAATTAACACACAACTCTCAATACTCTTGTAAGGAAATAAGCTCACTGAATATGAGATGTAGGTCAGGTCTACACACGAGTCACACACGGGTCACACACACGGGTCACACACACGGGTCACACACACGGGTCACACACACGGGTCACACACACGGGTCACACACACGAGTCACACACACGGGTCACACACACGAGTCACACACACGAGTCACACGCACGAGTCACGCACGGGTCACGCACGGGTCACGCACGGGTCACGCACGGCACGGGTCACGCACGGGTCACGCACGGGTCACGCACGGGACACGCACGGGACACGCACGGGACACGCACGGGACACGCACGGGACACGCACGGGACACGCACGGGTCACGCACGGGTCAGTTCAGGAACACGCGTGTTAGTCAGTATGAACAAACGCTTTGTACGTTTTAGACATTTCTTGCTTTTCTCTTCTGGTAAGTTACCAAACACCTACAACCTCCCCCAACATGCACGAGCACCTCAGAACACACTCAGAGACCTCGGACACAAAGGTCCTGGAAACAAAAGCCTGGCCCCTGAGAGAGGCCCAGAGCAGAGCTGGGGGACCTCTGAGAACACAGAGAGTAAAAATGAGGTTCAGCTGGTGGATGGTTTTAATTAGAATGTTTTAAACACACCCAAAACTAAAAGAACCTCAGACATTCTGTGTTGACCTCCACGTGCTGAAACAGCCGATGATGTTGGTGAAGACACGGCAAGAAAGTGTCATAAATTTAGGGATAAAGATAGAAGAGAGAGAGTGTGTGTGACTCACTTTCAAGTTCCTCTTTTTCAAAGTTGGTGTGGATGTTTGAGCTGGTTTTCCCCTGATCAAGCACAGCTTCCTCATCATTGCCCTGAGAGAGAGAGAGAGAGAGAGAGAGAGAGAGAGAGAGAGACAGATGAATATCACACCAGCACAAGAAAACAATCGCACACATGAGCATTCCGGTTACTGCTGCTCTCATCTGGCTCCATGTTTTCAAATGTGCAACGGTTTGGAGTTTATACCGTAAGTGGGTTTTTCGCACTCCTTGGCACAGTGCTGAGGGAAACTGCAGCCAGTTCACAGAGCAAACTGCCAGAGTTTATTCTGCAAATGTAAAATGAACCAAAACACGTGGACAACACGATCGCCTCAGCCAATGAGAACAGAGAATTTAAAATACAATGAACTCCATGCCCCCATAATTACAAAGCTTATTAGCGACTCTTACTAATGCGTGCATGAATATTACTCTCTTACGCTTAGGGTTTGAGATTTGAGCAAAAGCATTTAAAAACGTGTCTCTGTACCCCTGCGTTCTGTTCCATTTTGTTGCTCCACACGGTTTCCTTACGACCAAATAGTCGATTCTGAAAATGTTTTTTCTTGGAATAAGACGGTATCCATAACAATACAGAATAATACTACCGTATACATAATAACACAGAATAATACTACCGTATACATAATAATACAGAATAATACTACCGTATACATAATAACACAGAATAATACTACCGTATACATAATAATACAGAATAAAACAAAACAATATCATACACACACATGGGCTATTTTGACCTAGGGCAACACCCTAGCAACCCCCCACAACATTCCACCATAGTGACGGTGACTTCCGAATGTTCAAGCACCCTCACGTCTTCTCCAGAAAATGTTAAAAGAAGTATTTTTTTAACCGTGGTCATAATAATAACAGGTCTTACACACAAGGCTTGCTCTGAGACCGTATTATCTTGTAATAGTCAGTGTCTTTGACTTTGTGGAAGGGTTTGAAAGGTGGGTGTACAGAGGGAACATGAGAGCACGAGTCCTGATAAGACATTGAAAAACAATGATTATCTCTCAGACGTGTCTCACGGGGACTGATAATGGTTTCCATGCCCCTGCTTGTGAATAATATTTGTCAGTGATCAACCATTAGGGTCTGGAACTGGCTGAAAAGAGCAGTGCCAGAACACAGAAGATCTTCAATACAGTATCATTTTGTCTAAGACGGGGCTTAGACTACACTTAGACTAGACCACAAAGCCATCCTGCACATGGACCCAGAGCGTCGACTTCTAGTCCATAATAAGTCTACTACATGATTTTTACAACCATTTTACTGTAATAGGTTGCAACATTTAGCCACGCTTGGCAAATTTATTCCAACTGGGCCCAAATTAAATGATCCTTATGCCCTCTGTTATCAGGACCAAAATACAGCCTACAGGCAGGATGAATACTGTGAAATTAAACATTTTTCCACTTACATAACCTGACAATACATAAAAAGCTTATCCTGAGATTCCCTGCAGATCCCTGTACTGGGTTTATATATATGTGGGAACATTGTGGTACAGTATATCAGAGACTATATACATCAGCGATTTTATCACATTTTTCCAGATGGTACCCAGGGTTCCCTCCTGAGTCCCTCCACTGCATATTTGTTCAAGTTCCCCCGACAATAACTCATTCCCACAACTCTGTTCCATTGCTTCGGGGAGATCTCCAGACAGAACAGTGAGAAAACAAACACCTACACTACACAAACATAAATACAAACATCGTAAACATCATTTTTATATGAATTCGTGCTAATGTTGCTGATTGGCCGACTTTGAATGCCATTTTAATAGTCACTCGTTTATGATTTGATGAGCAATGAAATAAACATTTGACAGCATTGACGCATTCGTTCTCTGCATGTCCGTGATGCAGGGCTGCAGCAGCATGTAAAAGCCCCTAAAAAAAAACACACATTCTAATTATATCGACCTTTCTTAGTACTAGTTAGCGGTTTAGGCAACTAGTTCATTTTGTGTAGATCGGATACTAATAAAGACAGTGATGGCCTTTAGACGGCCTCTCTCGGCTGAAGTATGGGGATGATGTAACCATGGTAATCTCACATTCGCAGCTATTCCTCCCCCCAAATTATTGTAGGAATGTTTTATTGGGCTCTCCCAAAGGAGTACAGTGTAAAAATAAACCATGTCGTATCCAACAGCAACAGTGCGATTTAGTTCCTGGGGTTTCATCACCTGTTAGGTTACCTTAAAGAACCTGGAACAGCTCCTAAAAATAAGCTTTAAAAATGACCTTGTACACGGACGTCACTGTAGATTTACACCATTGCTAACCGTTCCTAAAAGGTTCTCTCTCGGGCTGTATGGCTCCATAAAGAACCATTAACATCCACAGAACCTTCAGAACCACAGAACCTTCCCGCAGCACACAAACCTTCCTACTCTCGGCTTTGTAGTGGATAAAGTTTCTACAGACAACAAAATGGTAAGCACAAAATGGTTCTTTTAAGAATCGATGGCTAAAAGGTTCTTTGGGAACCAAAAATGGTTCTTCTATGGTTTCACACTTTTAAAATAAGCACCTTTATTTTTTAAGAGTGTACTCCGGTCCAAGAAACCAAGATATAAGGTTTAGCTACACTGAGCAGTGACGTACATGCGAGCATGTTCTCTTCCAGTACATTCACTGAGAGTCCAGTGTATTAAAAACTCAAGGTGGCCTTGTCCTACCCCAGGCCTCTGTCCAAGCATTCCAGAGCGCCTGGCATCAGATATCACCCCAAAGGGCAAAACACAGCAATGGGTACAATGTGGACATAGACAGAGGGGTGTTTGGGGTGTAGTGAGACATTCTGCCCCACTTCACTGGAAAAACACCAAATTTCACCATCATGTTAACTAATTCTCATGGTATCCACATGTGTGCTGTGGTCTTGAGGCAATGTTTTGAAACAGGACACAACCACTGACACCAAGCCAATGATGAGCTGTGCTGAGTCTGACATACAAATCATACTCCAAAGCTCATAAAAAATTATCTTTGCCAGCCGCATTGCAATGTTAAAAATAAAGGTTCCTCATAGCAATGCCATAGAAGAACCATTTATGGTTCCCCAAAAAGCCATTTAGTCAAAGATTCTTTATAAAACATGTCTTTCCTACCTTTTAATACTCTAAAGAACCTTTTTCCACTAGAGACTGAAAGGTTCTGAGGACGTTAAAGGTTCTTCATGAAACCATACAACCAAAAATGGTTCTTCTATGGCATCGTGAAGCACCTTTTTAAGTGAAATAGAAAAATAAATATCTTTGCCAACTGCATTAGGTCAACTTCTCAAGAAACGTACCGAGAAAATTGTCGCTCCTCTGGTGTTCCTCAGATTCACAATGTCTCCCCAGAAGTTCTGCATTGTTCACAGACCCTGGGGAGAGACTTCCAGAACTTCTTCGGTGAGCAATCAAACTTCACCAAAGACCACAAGAGCTGTACAGATGGGGTCACACAAGTCCAGAGTTATTGATCACTCAGCAGTAATTCCCATCCAAATGTCCACTGTTACAGTTAAAGACAAAAAAATCAAAGATGCTCTGAAACGTTTCAAGGACAGAATGATGGTCTACAGTCAGGATTTGTGGAGCAGGAAGTCTCCACGTTCTTCCTGAACACAGCAGATCTTATCCGCCGAGTCCAGACACCGTCTGTTTGCGTCACGCTCACGCCACTAAACACAACGGCTGTCATGAATCATCACACACGGACCAGTAAGACGAAAGCCAAAGAGAGAGGAGCACAAGTGAGAGAGTCCTGTGAGACGCAGCCTTACGTTGATGTTGGATGGGTCTCCTGTCTGCAAAGACCCAAACATGAGGTGTTATTTATATCCCACAGCTTTTCAGTGTGTGTGAATGTGTGTGTGAGGCACATGTGTTTTTCCACAAGTCATACTGGTGAGTGCTCGGGTTCGAACACAACTGAAGCTATACATGGAGCGAGCGCGGGGAATCTGGGGACCGCATGCCATTAACCTGGAGGTGTTAGGGGACATTCAGGGCCGCAGGAATAATGCAACGATGCATTAAAAGCCACGTCTACTAAAACATGCGGTATATATATATTATATATATATATTATATATATATATATACACACATACACACATGCACCTCAACAGTGCAATACAACAACATTAGCTTAACCAAAGCTGTGTGTTCTGTTTGTTTGTCACAAAAATGGCACACAAAAACTGCTTTACAACAAGCTTAATAAACATGCAGCTACACTTACAATTACAGCTACTTAATAAACATACAGCTACAACATACAGCAACAAAAAAGGCTTTTATTTTGTCATCACAAAAGTATGGCTACATACAATTTGGCCATTTGAACAAACGCACTGCCCAGTGCATACCTGTGAAACACTGTGATATGCAGTACAACTATTGCACACACACTCACTATGCTACAATGCTGTAAGTATGCATGCTAATCCCAAGATCCCTAAGAGGAAGAATGCACACCTGTTGCCCTGACAACGCAGTAACCTTTGTGGGAAATACTGCCACTCAGGAAGGGAAGCTGTTAATGCTGTAATTAAATCTGAGGAGCCGTGAACTCTGTTTGAATAGGTGGAAACTTCAGCAAAGCATTATCAAATAAAAAGGTCACATTCTTACCAGCTGTCTGAAACACTCACAAACAACTATTAATGCTTTGGGAATTCTCTTATTACCAGAGAGAACTGAAGGGTTCTGACCAGATACTGACAACAGCAATTGGAGGAACTATTGGTCGAAATGGTTAAGCTATTGCAAAAAGAGTTTCTTATTGGGCCAAAAGGTATTGAAATGTCAAAACCAAAATTGCCCAATTGTCACATTGTCACAATTTTGACATTTTATGATGGCGCAAAACAGTCTGAAAACTTTATAGTTAAACCTATGTCAAAAGTGCTATTCATTTATTTAGCTGTAAAAATATTCATAATTCGATGCTTTTATATTAATCTGATTGAATTTATCACTAGGTCAGAATATCATTTGGTCAATTTCAGTTCCTCGTGTTTAACGTGGAACGTCGTTAACTGTGTGTGCTACATAAAGCACCACAAAAGAAGAACCAGCACTAGAGTTCACACAGAAAGCTGCTTGGTGAGTACATAAAAAAGGTCATGTAATAATTAGTCCGAATTATCAAGCTGTCTGCAACGGCAAACAGAAACCTCCACAAACTATAGGAAGCAAAAGCCTTAACTTAAACACAATAACTACAGAGCTGATGCCTAATTATGTCTGACTCATATTTATAACCAAACGAGCAGCATTTATGATCATATCAAACCAGCGGGCAGCAAAAACAAGCTGTCTGAGCCAGAGACATAAGCATAAAAGAGAGACTCTGATTGGTCAGACTCTCTAATTGGCCACACCCAGCAAAGCAGGAAGTGCCTGATTGGAAACTGAGCACTCCACTTTCTCGCTGTGGCACATAAACACATAAAAACATGACTATTATCTGGTTAATTCAATAACATCTGACTAAACTGACTAGAGGCACACCAACCATTCAATAATTATCTGAGTGCACGTGCATCACACAGGATGGACAATTAACTCATTAAAACATGCGGCAACTCGCAGCACCATGAGGATTCGGCAAACATCAACACTACACATCGCAGAGCTGCAGATCTTATATCAACATCAAATCAGACACTAAATCAACATTTTTACAATGAATTAAAACTATTACTGGATAAACAAAGCGACGCTGGACGCACAAGCGGACATTAATAAGAAACACAATATGCAAAGAGGAGATTTAAATGTATATTATGAGAAAGATACTCTTGAAAAGTAGTCAGACTTGCTTCAAAATGCAGTCTGTAACTTTTGCCTCTCTAGCGCCATCTCTGTTTGAAACATAACATTGCAGGTCACTTTACATACTTTTCATTATGTATGTTGAAGTCAAATGAAGCCAAACTGACATTTCCTGGGAAATCAGACCAGACAGCTCAATTTAAAATCATTATTATAACCTCATTATTATACATTATTATATCTTGCCATTGTGAAATGAGGTAAGTTAAGGAGATCGTGTTGAACACTGATCTGCAGTGTACTTGCTCAATAAATGATTTCCGTCTATTTTTAAACAAAGAAGTCACAGAAGTTACAGACTGCAGCTTCAAAAAGAAACTGGTTGGTCTGAAAACAACGGTTTCAGGAAAAAATGTTTATTTGTTTATTAAAAGGCACACATTGACTATTTGATCTGTGGACTGGCTGTATCCTAAAGTTACTGTAATACTTTGTAATATTCAGATAACGTTAGTGTTGCTTTAAGGATAAGACAATGACGCAGGGTAACAGTTTAGCCGCACAGCAGCCCTGTGAGCTTTGCATGTAAATGTCTTTACCTAATTTGGTTGTGGCTTGTCCAGTTACACCTAACTTAACATAATTAAACACTGTGAACTTTACGTCTCGAGTTACGAATACAATACAGAAGTAACATTGACTGCTGTATGTCAATTTATCAGATATGCTCTTTAAAGAATAAAACAGACTAAATCTGCCAAATACAAGACATAAACAAACTGACCCCACGGAATCAGAGTCTGCAGATGTACGTAAAACTGTGCCAAAAACTGTACGTACGTAAGCTGTACGTACAGCTGTACATAAAACTGTGCCAAACTGAAGCCGTTTGGCTTCGTTTGCCTCTCGTTGACAAATTTCTATGAATTCCCAGACTGTAGATGTAAATGTATTCAAATATTTTATACGATATACTTTTAGCTACTGTTCAACTCTGTGTACGACTCCGAGCTGAATTTCCTGTTTAAATCCATACTGAAGAAGACAATGCAACAATGTTGATAGATTCTGTGAGGGCCTATTTAACACACACAAAGAGCAAAGTAACATAATCACTCATGTTTAATAAAGACTTGAAAGGATTATATTTAAAAAGAATGACTCAGTGGAAGTAAACAAGTGGAAAGGCAGGAAAAACTTGTTGTGAATCAGCAGTAACAGAGAGACTTTGTTGACTACTGTACCAGCTGCACGCAGACCGGCTTGAACGCCTGAACCTTCTGTTCAGAGCGGCTGGAAACCTGCTGAACTCACTCGGCTGCCCTCTGCGGCTTTATCAACAGCGTTGTCTGCTGGGTCCCAGCACCACTGAGAGCTGCTGATCCTCCAGACACACAACAATGACAAACTTCCTGCCGTATAATCGTTCATCTGGACGAGCGCGTCAATGGCGCACGCTCAACGAACCAGAAAATCTCCCCTCATCGCCCAAATCCTGACGGAGCGACGGCAGAGATCAGACGAGACTCATCATCAGTTTAAAAGTCAACACACGTGGAAACACGTGAATGGACAGGAAATGGTACAATAAGCAACAGGTGGAATTCAGAAAAGATTTTTGTTCCAAAACAAAAGCTCTCGTGGATTCTTAAAAGTAAAATAAATGTAAAATAAACAGAAGCCTAGCCGGAATATCTGCAAGACGGTTAAAGAAATATTACATTTTGTATCATTATTCCAATTTCTGGTTCTGAAGTTCCATTATTCTCAATTGTCCAAAAGGCAAATTTCAAGTAATTAAAGTAACAGGAGACTGGTTTAGTTTTTGTTTTGCCTAACTGAACCAGCACAACAGAATAACTGTAGTTAAGGCCCTCTTCACGCTGTTTATATGAAATCAAACGCAGTTCCGCTTGGATAAACACGTAAACACATGCCCTTATATGTTCTACTATATAAACTGTTGAGGTAAATTAAAAGTAACAATATTCACGACAATGTTTATAATGTAAATAAATCTTTCTCGGTTACATGAGTATTGTTGTATAACTGATGGCCATGAGAGATACCCTGATGTTCAGAACTGTCATGATGACATGATGTTCATGTCATCTCCAGCCCCTGACAAATGACAAATCTGTCCATCACTGCTCTTCAGTTTTCTACGAAATACAGCTGTATCCCTTCCACCTATATGTAACCACAGACCTGAATAACTAAATCCACTAAACATATAATTCATATACATTTATACATAGCATCACTTTAGAATTGACTAACACACAGATATCTTTACTGCGCGTACGTGTGGTGTACGTATGTTTCTATAAGACAGACAGAGAGAAAGATGAAAGATTCCAGATAGACAAACAGAAAAAGAGAAAGAACGAAGAACAGATAGTGAGAGAGAGAGAGAGACAAGTAAATATTATAGACAGGCAGGCAGACAGACAGACAGACAGAGATAAGCAGACAGATAGATAGACAGAGAGAGACAGATAACAAATTGGCAGAGAGAGAGAGAGAGAGAGAGAGAGAGAGAGAGAGAGACTCGTCTTCGTTCGCCGTTATTGTGACGCAACGATCAGAGCGAGACTTCCTGGCAGGCGCGTGGTCACCCCAAAACAATGAAAGTATGTTTCCGCGACAAATCGCTCTCAAAACACAAACCCGTCCGGTTCTTCAACAAACGTCCCGGGTCGTCCACAACCGGGGGGACACGATGCTTTACAGACGACCTCCTCTGCCCCCCCTCATCCCCGTTTATTTTCTTTCTCTGAAACGAACGGAAAGATTACGCGCGCGAGATGGTGCGCGCTTCCGCAACACCTCAGATCTGAACAAAGAGACAACAAATAACTTCACACGTACTGTAGTCAGCAGAGGCTTCATCTGCTCGCCACTATCTTCCTCCATTTGTCTGAATTGTGGACTTCTCCCGTCCCTCGCCGGAGACTGATTTGAATACGGGATTTCGCTCATGTCACAGCCACTGATCGCTGTGAATGGTATTTTTACATATACGGAGGCTTGATAAAGCCCGCCTCGATTTGATTGACAGGCGGTTTCATCCGTTCGCTTGTCGGCGACCGGCTTTTTCTGACCAATCGCATCGTGAGAATGACGGTCCTCATGAATATTAAGAGAGGGAGGAGGAGCTGGTTTACTATTGGTTGGCCTGCGAACTACAGGGGAACAGAAGGCGCAGTGAGGGTTGAGGATGTAGGCAGCTGAGTTTTGGGAAGAAATATTATCGAGTTTATTATTATTATTGTTGTTGTAATTATTATTATTTAGACATTGATGTGTTGTAGAGAACGATTAGTAGAATTTGACTTTGTTATCAATATAGTGTGCTGTTGGTTAGCACAGAAAACAATACAAAATTTTAACAGCAAAACTAACTTACGATTACTAACTTTACTAACTTACAACAGTTTTTTTGATAATAAAAAGGAAGTGTATAGTTTCTGTGTATATCAGCTCCATCATGTTTGGAGCAGTCGCAATTTTCACATGCACAAATTCATTGCTGTGGCCTGCAAATATTTCACGTTATCCCTCATATCTTTAATGTGGAGTCATAGCACTTCATGCATAATACATAAATGTTGTTTAAAATGACTTAAAATGTTACAATACGTAGTCACTGTTAAAAATGTTAACTTCCCAACAACTGTTGACGTTTAGTTGCTAACAGTGTTACTTCAGCGTCAGTAAACATCACATCGCAGATTTAAACTCGATATCAAATGACAACATTGTAATTTTGTTGTTTTCACATAATGGCATCATGAAATTTCTCCCACAAACTGTGGCCAGACTGAGATTGTGCTTCTGGGTTCAGGCTGAGGTAACGCTCGGTTCTTTTTCTACCCAAGGATGCCCCCTAGTGTTGTGTAATCGCCTGTGTATTTTCTAGTTCTAGTTAGTTTGCCAGACGCAGGATTTGAACACACACCTACACTGGGAGACCAGAAACCTCTTTACGTGGGAAGGCTGACTGACACTGTGACAAAGGACTAAATGGTCACTCTCATAGTAGCTTAACGGAAAAAGTGGCATAGCAAAGTGTTTTGACTTTCGGCTAAGAGTTTGTGCATTATTTTACATGTTATACTAATAAAGTGCACTGTTACGATGTAGCCTGTTTTTTCCAAAATATTATCAGAAGTGAGATTTAAACCTTTGTCTCATTCAGTCTGGCACTTTTGCACAGTTATGAGAAAGTGAAAGCGTGATGCGGTTTACCTGAACTCACTCTATGTTTACATGTGAGTGAGGTTTCTGAAGCGTTCTCCACATAGTTTGTGAAGGTGGAGCAGATGGCCAAGAAAATCTAGGTGACAAAAATGAAAATGACAAGAGCGAGCGGACGACAGCGACGTCAAGCTAAATTTCTCTCAGTATAATAATACATTTCTTTAGAATCCAGTATCATTTCATTACGCTAACACACTGTAAGTATTCTGTACGTCGGTCCTCTGTGTCTTAGCGTTTGTGCATTAGATAATACCGAGAGTGCTAGAATAGAAAACGTACGGCTCTTTTTACTTGTTCTTTGTGTTGCTAGGGTGTTGCCACGTGTACAGAATAATCTGAATTCAATGTAAGTTGTGTGTGGTTGTGTGTATATATATGTCGTGGGAACTATAAGCGTTTGCTATAGGTTGTTCTATTGCATTGGGAAAAACATAATTTACCATCAACTGAATGAACTGCTATTGCTCACACTTTTACATCAGTTCTGGCATCATCAGAGCAACTGGTATATCTTGATTTTCAAGCTCTGGCAAATGTAACAGTGACATCTTCAACTGACAGAAAAACAGAAAGAATGTTTTGTGTGTATATGTATATATATACATATAAATATATAAAATACGATATATTCTTATATATATTATCTTATAAACATTTACATTACATTTACATCTAGTCATTTAGCTGAGCTTTTATCCAAAGCGACTTACAATTGAGGTTCACAAAAGAAGCATTCAGTACAAGAGGAAACAAAGCATACATAAGTGAAATAGTACTAGTCCT
>JAZGTI010005874.1:0-24500 GCA_036877585.1 Botia kubotai | reverse complement strand
TGATAACCATTTATTTATTATTTACTGTTTTTCTGTCGTCGATTACTGGAGCTTAGCTGATTCTCACGGTGTTGATGAACGATTCTCAAGCACCTGCGTTCTTTCTCCGATTGATGTACAATAAAACAAATATAAGGATCAGATCTGTTGTCATGACGATCAGCACACATCTTTGCAAGTGAATCAGATACTGTATGAGTGGCTGATTCTTGGTTTGTGCTTTGATAAGATGCGTGTAAATGCATCTTTCTCTGGTTCATATGCTTCATCAGAAACATCACATGCTTGCACAGAAACTAAATACGCTGTGTCTGTTTCAGAGTTACAATGAAATTATTGCATACAGTATGTTTAAATGGCAGCCTGTTTGTTTCTAAACCGTTTTCACCTGTTTTGTTGAAATCTGAAATTGTTGATAGCCAAGATGTAAAGTGAATGTGAATTGCTTTTTGCAAACCATCTCTGAGGAATGAAATAAAAACGACAGGAACCCAGAACACAGATAAACGCACACACACACACACACACACACACACACTGAAGGTCTCACCATCTTCCCCTCTCATTCACCCTCTCTCTCTCTCTCTCTCTCTCTCTCCTCTTTCAGAGCTGGCCGGTCCTGGCCCCTCCCCCGCCACACAGGAGTTGATGACACGCTTGGGGTTCTTACTGGGTGAAAACATCCCGGGCTCTGCGCGCATACCTATGGACGACAAGAATGAAAAAAAGGTATTTTTTTCACTCAGCAGCTGCTGCGAGAGTGCAAGGGAGAGGGTGTGTGTGTGTAACGAGCAGGAGAGAGATGCAGGAATTGCGAGGAGAGGTTCAGAACGACAGCAGGCAGTGGATTAAACGTTCCTGGAGTGGCTTTCGTCTGTCTGTGTGCGATGCGGTGAGGTGGACTGTTTCTGTGTGTCAGTAAGTCGTTCTCCTCCGGTCTAAAGCGCTGCATTTCTGGCAGTTATCCTGCAGATAAGAAAGTTCAATGAGTCATAAAAGCCTGTTAACTTGAGTATGTGTAAGAGGTCCGGTTCAGAAGAAGTTTTGTAGACGGAACTCGTTCTGTGTTTGGCTGATAAGATAATTAGTCAGGGACTCAGAGACAGTACGAGCACCTTTGAATTCTGCCCTGCTGGAGGTTCTTCCATCTGGCAAAGCATCAGAAAGGAATCATCTTCTGTACAAGGCTTTTGTTAAATAAATCATAATCGCTCATCAGGCTGATGGCATGCAGAAATTCAATTAGGTGTGATGATGCAACAGTGTGTTTCGGTGGGAGATACGCGTTCTAAAGATGTGATCTGTGTTGTGTGCTTATTATCCAGTGGGAATCGGTGGGGCTTTAATCAGCTCCACACACTCTCTCTCGGAAGAAAACTTTCATCTTGTATTGTGACCTTGACTGACTCACAGCCCATAGATGACTCAGCTGAGGGTTTGCTGCTGGTTTGGTTGTCTGCTTGAGGTTGTTTGGGTCAGCGAGGTCCCAGCTAACAGGACATGTTCTCTAAAAGTTCTCTTAGTTATCAAAGATGTTTTTGCAATAATGTTAGCAGAACGTTTTAAGTAACATATCATATTTATCAAAAATGATATTCTTAATTAGTGGGTAGTGGACGTAGTTAGTACTTATTAGTTAGTGGAATGTTTAAAAAATGTTACAGAATTAAAAAAAGTTTGAATAACGTTCTTGTAGCCGAGCAATAATATGAATACAATGTTTAAATATTTCTTGAATGTTTTTAACTGTCCTAGAACTTTTAAAATGACATTTTTACAATTTTTGTTAATGGAAATGTTAGGGAAATGTTCCTACAACCTAAAAGTGTTGGCTGGGAAAGATCATAAACAATCCGTTTAAGGGTTAGTGAGTTGAAGACATGACTTTTGTTGTTTTTCAAAAATACATTAAAGCAGTTCATGCAGTGATGTGATTACATCCACGTCTGTGTTCTCAAATTTTTAATTAAGAAATTGGCTCAAAGGGAAAAATGTCCAGAGAGTGTCATGAAAAAACTTTCATTACGAGCCTTAAATTCCTCAGAAAAACACTGTTAAAGTCAGTGTGGTGTAACCAGCATGCAAGAAATCACTTTGTTGTCACGTAAACAGAAAATCAAAACAGGAAATTGCATCATAGGAGAGCCCCTGCAGACACATGACTGTCTGTGAACTTCAGACTGTCTCTGGAGCCATTCCGTCAAAACCTTTCTTGAAGGTTTTTCCAAAAATGGATGAAAACTACGTAAAGATTTCTAAGGAAATTCAAACCTTTAAAGGTTTCTAAGGAAACACAAATCTTTAAAGGTTACTGTATGGTATGTGCTGAACTGAACCAGAGAGGAGAAATTCTGAGATGGAATGAATTAGATGGGGCTCATTATTTGTTTAATATTCAACGATTTCTGTTCTGTTGATTGGTTGGTTAAATGTTGGCATTA
This sequence comes from Botia kubotai, assembly GCA_036877585.1. Taxonomy (NCBI): domain Eukaryota; kingdom Metazoa; phylum Chordata; class Actinopteri; order Cypriniformes; family Botiidae; genus Botia; species Botia kubotai. The sequence goes on along the minus strand of JAZGTI010005874.1, from coordinate 22,059 downwards.
TGTTACCTTGTCTTCTCCCACTCTGTTGTGTTTGGATTATTAAATGACTCAAGCAGCCTCTATAAACACTGCTTCTCTGTGTGTTCCTGCAGTGTGCAGTAAATCAGGGCATCAGTCCATGTTCCACTCTGACCAGCAGCACGGCATCTCCCTGCACTGACAGCCCCTCTTCCACCTTAAACAGTAAGAGCAGCCGGCCGGCAGCCAATCAGCGCAGCCCCTGTGGAACGGTGACTAGCCCAAGCTCCACCCTCGAAAGCAAAGACAGTGGAATTATTGGTGAGATACACACACACACACACACTGTATGTTGAATCACTTACACACACAAATATACACACATATGGTCATATATAAACAATTACTAAAGTTCATATGTGGGCACATCAGATTTCTGTGTGGGTTTGTTTGTGATTCTCAGTGCAAAATGTCATTACTGTACTACACTATACACTCAATTCACAGTATTTAAATGTGTACTGCTAGAGAGCTTTGCCATCATTCTGTGTCCCTTTGTTTTGTGGATTCATGGATTGGTGAAATCACAGCCTTGTTGGCCGGTTCTGTAGATCCAAACGTGGGGTGTCAGCAGCATGAGGTGTTGATACAGCCTGTCTGTCTTAGAAAGTCGTAGCTGCTCTGCGTTTTTTTTTTATAGTTTTGCAGATAAAAAGATTGAATATTTCTTTGTGAATTATGCAGCATTACAGCCTGGAAGCCATAGTTTCTGTGTAAATATTTGAGAATATGAATTAATAGCACTGGGTTATATTAGGATATGGGCTCTGACCCTAATTTCTAGAAATACTTGCTCAGTAAGAAAGAATATGTGCAAAGATGTCGCATTGTTTATTTTCAGTGGTTTCATAAATCAATTGTGTTGTCTTTTATATGAATCATGTCCATCGTTTACACCAGTGAGGGTCAGATTATCGATATTAAAGTGTGATTCTAACTTTGTATTACTTTGCAGTTCCTAAAAAAAGTCTACCTGCCAACTGTAGACCTCCATTTTATTTGACCTACTGAAGGTCAGTTACTGTCATCTGGAGAATGTAAATTGTCGGGCCTCATTCATGAGACGTGAGCACAAGGAATTTGTGTAAATAGTTCGTTAAACCGTTCTGCGTTTACATTATACATGTAACAGTTTAGCAGACGCTTTTCTCCAGAGCAACTTAAAAATGAGAGAACATTTACCATTTTGTCTAAAACGCCAACCTTAAGCTTAGTCTAATTTAATTCTGAAGTAAACCGCAGCGTTGAATTTAAGAAGAGAGGTTTTATAAACAGTTTACACGCAAACTCTGCTTGTTCTGCTGGTGTTTGATGAGCGAGACTGGTTGTCAGGGCCGCTTGTCATTTGTAAAGTTAAGAAAGGGTGGAAGAGCGATGGGAAGAGGTGGAGAGCGGCTGTGAGGAGGTTTGTTGATGTAGAGGAGTGTGTTCGCCCTGTGTGACCCGCTCAGGGTGTGATTAATGCTCGCACGACTTTGAAGTTTGTGAGGGAACGGCAGAACAGAGAGGAAAGAGGTAACGGAGAACATTCAGTTCACAAACACATTTTAATGCTGCTGTGAACAGCTGGTAAGATGGTATTAGGTGTAACGTGTGTGTGTGTACATGCGCAAGGCTGTTCAAACTTCTGAGACAGAGAAATCAAGAAGAAACAGTGATGAAAACCAAAATATTTACGGAAAACCAACAAATATCAGATATCGTTCATATTCTGACTATAATATTCAGGTGTGGTTTCGGACTATTGGACCAACTTTGTGTGTCTCTGTCGGTGTGTGTGTGTGTGTGTGAAATGTGACTGTTTGCAGCTGTTGTCACATGTGTTATACTGTAATAAACTCTTAAGCTTTAACCCACAGATTCCTCCTCCGGTCGACATCAACATACAAGACAGCTTCACATTCACTCAAACACTCATGCTTTGTCTTCATTCAGTGTGTGTGTGTGTGTGTGTGTGTGTTGTCATCATGTATTGTCCATTTTTAAACATGAGAGAACACATACTTGAACACAAGAGAACACAAGTAGCCAGAGAAGTTAGTGTGATGTCAGATTCCTTTAAATTGTAGCTTGATTAATAGTAATAGCAAGCAGTGCTCCACACACACATCCACCCCAGCTGAAGAGTAAACAGCATGTGTGTCAGTGGCATCTGGTGATGAGGTTGTGATGAGGTGAGACCAGGCTAACACTCATTAGCAGTGTGCTAAATGTGTTGGGAGATAGCGTTCAGGTGCTGATAAGGTCACTGGATGACTCATCCTGTTATCATCTGTGATGTCACAGCATTGTTGCCTCTGATGGTCACATGGGATCGACAGATGTGTGTTGTGCATTTTAACTCCGTTAGCTTTCTTTGGTGTTTTACTTGAACGATCTGCAGATCTACTTTTTCTGTTTGCTTGTTCTGTTGCTATATAAACTCCATATGTCCATATGATTGAATCAAACTGGAGTCAGCACTGAATTGAATGTGAATGGTCAGGTTCAGAATTGAATTCCACTCGGTGGAGTGTTTTTTAAAACTGTTGTGTTCTCTCTATCGTTCAGCCACCATCACGAGTTCCTCAGAGAATGATGACCGCAGCGGCTCCAGTCTGGAGTGGAGTAAAGATGGCAGTTTAAGGAGCTGCAGTCAGCATGCGCCTGCGCAGGTGGCTGCACGGACAGACACATGCTCTCCAGTGGCCGAGGAGGAGGGATCATCATCCGGGGCAGAGGGCAGGAGCAGATCTAAGACCAGTTCAGAAGCAGCAGGGCCCAGTTCTGAGGGACCGGTGCAGTACCACACACAGATCCCGTCCAGTCTGATGATGCCCCGACCAAACTCAGTCGCAGGTAAGAGAGCAACATGTGTAACAATGTTTTTGGTGGTGGTAAAAGGCTCTTTAGACTAGAAAGGTAAGAAGCAAATGGTTCTTTTATGAACCTTTGACTGAATAGTTTCTTGGGGAACCAAAAAATGGTTTTTCTATGGCATGCCAGTGAAGAACCTTGTGTAGCACCTTAATTTTTAAGAGTGCCTAGGTCATACCCAGACCTACCGTGTCATCCACACCTGTTGTTGGAATTCTCAACAATGTCTTCATAGAACATCACGCTCTTTTATTTCAAAACATAATGTGCTTGCTCATGATGCGACCCACAGCAAAAAACAGCACTGAATGTTCTGCACTGAGGTGGAGATCACCACACTGTTTGTTCCGTGTGTTTTGATGCTGTCCGAGGTGCCAACCAAGTGTGGAATGTCTGTCAGTGGTGGAGTGTCAAACCAGTCTGAGGTCCGGCTGATGGTATTTACCAGCAGAACACGAGATATCTTGTGAAAACGGCTGTTAGGGTCTTCTGAGGACATCCCTCAGACTAAAGATAATGAATGACAAAGAACTGCTGGAATAAAGAGAACCAAAGACTCATGGGAAGATCATGTCTCCACTATAAGACCGAGTGTGTGTTTACTTAACCTATATTGGGAACAAACTTGCACCCAGAGGTCAAAACCCGTCGAATCTGAGCCAAACCTCCTTTTGGGGACATCCTCATTTGTAAAAACACTATGAAATATAGTAAATAAAGTTTTATAAATTGCAGAAATGCTAAATGTTTTCTGTAAGGTTAGGGTTAGGTTATATTGTGTATAAAAACAATAGAAGTCTATGGAATGTCCCCATTTAGGTAGATAAGTAAACATTCAGTGTGTGTGTGTGTGTGTGTTATAGTTTTGGGCTCATTATCAACAGGCACATTCTTTCTCTTCTTGAGGAGTGAGATACTTTGGGCAGCTGTGGAACATGCACACGTGTGTGAGATGTCCGTCAGGCTGCTCTCTTCAGAATCAGTTCCACATTCCTGAGGAACTTTCCTTCTGTTCAAACGTCGGTCGGACTCTCCGTTTGGTGAATCTTATTGAACACATGACCTGGCTAATATTTCACCACAACAACAAAATATGTTTTTGTACAGAACTATTTCTTGATGAAAGAATAAAACATACCATAAATAAACTAAATCTAAGCGAGTTTTGGGCTTTGATGATTTTTTTTAACACACTACGGAATTTTTTGGGAGATCAGGACCGGAGTTATTGTGGATCTTTCTGTTCAGGAGAACGTTTGACTGCTGATGGAAATGTCTGATGTTCTGAGGCCTGCTGAGCTGATTCTGAGAGAGATGAATGTGTATGTTTGTGTGGGTGTGTATAAGGTTCAGCTCATAAAGAAGCCGTCGGTTATTAAACTGAGTGAGTTGACATGAAACAATAAAAACTGCTCTGCCCTATAAAACACATTCAGTTGTCAAGGTTAGAGCATGTTACCTTTAGAAATAGAGAGAGAGAGAGAGAGAGAGTGTGTGTGTGTGTGTTCATGTTTTCATTCTGTACACCTTCTGGCTTCTACTCATTTCACACACTGTTTGGCCCCGGTGAATAAAGCATTAATCTTTACTGAGCATTTGATAGCTCCATAACCTCACTGCTCTCTCTCTCTCTCTCTCACACACACACACACACACACACACACACACACAGGTAGGGATGGGAATAATAACTCATTTTTGTTTTTGATTTCTAACAATGTCATCGTTGTTTCGTCATTCTTGAAAACAAACACTTTTGGGTAACACAGTTTAATGTCATATTTTGATATCATAGTTTTATTGAAGAACCATTGAAAGTTACACAACTATAGCATGTGAGTCTTTTCGACTGATTCGTTAAAAAGAATCAGTTCAAAAGAATCATTTGCATTTTAAAATTGGCGTTTTTGTGTGAAACAGTGATGAGTTGACTATTTTTCTATTTTGTCTGTCTTATCAGATTCAGATCAGACTGAAAACTGACAGCATTTGTTTAGCTGTTTCTGTAGATTCAGTGTCAGTGTAGTACAGTTCCACTAGCGTGAATATTTTTCCGCAAGTATATTTTTCTTGATTAAAAACTTGTTCTAGATTCCCAGCCCTACTCACAGCACACATTCTCTCACTCATGTATGTATTAAACTCTCTACAGTTGATGCAGGTCCCTCGTCCAATCATAATGCTTGTTTGGCTCCGGGCATTGTGATGTCATAGTAATGCAGTGTTGTGTTGGAGATGAGTGGATTTTACGGTTGGTCTCTGACCCTCAGAGGATGGAGATAGAGGGGCAATAAAAGACAGTTTCATTAGAAAAAGTAAAGCTGCGCAGGCATAGATGACACAATAAATAAAAGTGTGACTTTATTCATATTTTCAACCTCTAAAAATTTAATTTGTAATATATGTAGCTGTCAGATCCAGAAGTGGATCTAAAATATTTCATGAGCTAGGTATTGCTTATGTAAAACTTGCTTGCAAGCAATAGTGATGTTCAGTTTGTGAGTTGTTCTTTTAAGAGAATTCTTGTGTTTTAGAATGAATCGTTCAAGCCAATTTATGATTCAAAAATCAGGTATATAGTAACTGACTGCAGAGGTACGAAACAAAGTGATAGAATTCATTCGTCATGCGTTTGCAAATTCTGAAATGAATACCTCCGAAAAAATTTAAGATCGAGACCTTCCAGTCGAGACCTAACTGACAGCGAAGAGCTCATAGCGATATTTGCATACTAAATAATTACTTTTCCTTCTTGCATATGTTTGCATACATATATATATAACGTAGCGTCTCTAACGCAGCACTTCATTTCTGCAGAATGAGATTTGAATCCAGTTCCTCCGCCGCAGTGTGAACGCTGCTCCGTGTCTTCTTACTTTCACAGCTGTAATTGTGTATTGATTGATTGTTGATCCTTTTACACAACTCATTGTGTTGTTCACTCTGAATGGTTATTTTCTGTCTGTGGTTGTTTACCACAGATTTATCTGCATTTATAAACATTAGATGTGTATTGCTGCTTCTAAGAGGCTTGTGGCAAGCGAAGGCAATTACCTTCAGTTCTAATAAAACAATTGTGACATCTATTTACTTTAATGTCTCTTTGTGCTGGTATTTAAAGATATGTGCTACAATTGCAGATGGAGTTTTTTAGGATTAGTTCTCCAATAAATGAAGACTGTTCCATTATTTACTGTCATTACTGCCCATAAAACGCTATTTTAAAGTGATCATGGCCGTCTGATGTTATAAAGCTGCGCAAGAACCGTGAAGGAACATTATGGGGGTCTTTTTTTTCTTCTGAACAGAATTTCTTTAAGTGCTCTGAAGTGAATCTGTCCATCAGTGTCATTTCACATCTTTTATAGTTTCGTAATAGACCTCTATTAATCATTATTTAATTACCAGAGAGTGAACTTTATCTGTGTCCAGACAACTGGTACATTTACTGGAAAGCTCATTATGCCCAAGCTGAAGTCTCAATCTCTCTCTCTCTCTCTCTCTCTCTCTATCTCTGTCAAGTTTTAAGATTCAAATAGCTTTATTGGCATGGCAAAAGTGTTGTTACATTGCTACAGCACAGAAACATAAAATGCACATGTTTCACACAAATAGACATAAAAAAATAGAAGTATATAGATTCTGTATATGTGTGTGAACAGTGAAATACAAGTACTAATAAAAAAGCTCTAATAAAAAGACAGGAGAGAGATGGGATCATGTCATATCGGTTTATTTGTATTGTGAAGAGTTTCGCTTCCGGTTGTGGTTCTGCTGCTTGTGCTTTTGTCACAGCGGGACATGACGTGCCTCTCTCTCTGTGTTTCTATCCGAAAACAAAACCCAGTTTTGATACTCCGATATTAGAATCATTTACATTGTGACATCATTCCACCAACAACCACAAAGAAGTAGATTTACACATTTTCCGTGTACAAATATGGCCACCATGACACTAATGCATTGTGTGTAGTTGCCAAGGTGTTACCATGTGGTTGCTAAGATGTTTTAGGTACATTGTGTGTTGCTAGATGCAGTAGTTAGATGCTGAGTGCTTGTTTATGAGCCCCCAAGTGTTGTATCTTTATCTGTAGATATAACTCAGGTCACCCCTGGGGACTTTATTACCCATCCACCAGCAAGAAAACGGACGTCACATTGTTTAGAGAAAAAACAGCACACCTCCACAAGTGTGTTTTAAGTCTAAATACTAGCAATAGTAAAGGTGATGCTGTCCTAGCAGACACAACAGATTTCATAAACAAATCTCAGACACACAAACGGCAGCGCAACATGAGCTTAATTAGACTTAGCGAGAAAGCAAAGTGCTCAAGGTAATTACATTTATTTGCTCTTGAATATGTGGAAAAACGAACGTGTCTTTTATTAGACAGCTGGACATGTGGCCACATGCTTCCTCACCAGCACGTATAGATCCATGAAAATAAACGCAGCAGTCAGACGACACTGAATGTCACCCCGTGTTCTGTGCTCTCTCGCCGCGAGGCCTTTCTCCCGAGTCGCCTCATTCGTTTGATTCCGTTCGATTACCCTCTTAATGCCCGTAAGCCTCCAAAAATAACAGACATAAATCTATAATTGTATTACCTCACAGCAGGGCCTGTCTGCGAAGCGTCTCTCTGCACCTACCGCATGCCAAATGTTCTTAAACTCTGAAATCCAGCCAGAGAATCATTGGCCATCAGAACACATATGTTCAAAATATATCATCATAAATGATGCAGATGGAGCTCTGGAAGATTATCTGTGAGTAATGGTCTGTTCTTCATGAAAAGCTTAGGCAGATACCTCAGAGGCGCTTCTTCTGAGCTGGGCCATTGTGGTCACTCCAAACTGTCATTGTATGGGAAAAGGCTTATGTGAATATCGTTCAGCACTTCAGGTGTTTTGAAACCTGAAGTGTCCAATCTTCTCTTGATAGATCATGGCTGTCTGGTTAGTTCAGCTCAGGGCTTGGAGTATGTATCTAACCTCTCCTCCAGGATCTTTTACTCAGGAGATAGGAAACATCTATGCTTATATCACTTCATATCTGACTCTCTGTGTTCCTTCAGCTCTTCTCCAGCTCTGTTTTTTTCTGATGGAGAACATGAGGCAGATGGTGTTTCAATGAGAGATGATATTCTGCTGTTCCTCTTCTTCGCGCTGTGGTCTTCAGAGACTCCGCGGAGACTTACCGATAAGATTTCATCAGCTGTGCAGAGGCAACGTTCCAGAAACTTTAGAGCGCCTTTAATCCGTCGCTCCAGATGGTTCTGCAGCGTAACACACGCTTGAGCACAATTCAGAATTTAGGAACTGGCCTTGGAGTTTGAATTGGAATTGAATTGGCTGCCGCTCTCAGGATGTCGAATTGAAATTTAAATTGGAATGCCACGGAATTCTAATTTAATTAAAGGAAATTTGACACAGCAGAAAAATTCCATCAGTTCAGCAGTTGTGCCACAAAAAACGTTCTTACCTGCTAATAACAATTGGCATTTAAAAATATCGAATATGATTATTATGTAATATTTCGAGTAAATTAAATTTGTTAAATACACCTACATGTTATACCTACAAAAAACAAATATATACTTTGCATACCCCATATGTTCATCTGATGTTCATTTTAATTGCAGTTTTATTTTTAATTTGAATTCTCCATCCCGTTGGTTACCTCAGGTCCAACTGAGGAACTGAATTGTAGTGTAGAAGAGTCCCTCAGTTGAGTAGTGAATGAGGCTGAGGGTAAAGGACACTGCTGGCAGCTCTCTTCTCTCCTGACAGCTGGAGAACTCAAAATGGGGAAGTGACTCAGATGACGAAGCATCTGGAACCAGTGAAGGCTGCAGCTACAGCTGCTTGTGTTCAGCTTGGCTGAGCCGCTTCTCTGGTGGAGTTTTCACTGGGTGATACAGCTAAATACATTATCTGACTATTGTGATTATTCAATAAATATCTCAACGTAGGTAACATATCCAAACCGACTGGACATTATTGATGGAGTCTTATGATACCTGCTGAACATCTAACACTGTTGATTATCTCTCTTCTGCATTTAATGTATGTCTGTGAGTGAGGAGTTACTGACAGATTTACAGTTTTGCTGTTTGTTAAGGCTGCAGGTTGTTACTTTTTGGGTTAATAATGAACAAAAAACTGTTATTGAGCAAGTACAGGACAGATCAGTGTTTACAATAATCTCCTTATCCTGATTCACAATGACAACTTTTTTACATAATATAATTTGATCTGTCTGGTTTGATTTCCCAGGAAATGCCAAAGGCTTCCTTTGACTTCAACATATGTAACGAAACGTATGTACAGTAACGTGCAGTTTTATGTTTCAAACACAGATGACAGTAGAGGGGTGAAAGTTACAGATTGCAGCTTTTGGTGTAATGTTCTGTACAGACTCATCTAAGCTGATATACTGTATAATAGAACTGCGTCACCACGTTTAGGCTGCTTGTTTATTTATGCATCTGTGAGTGTGTGTGTGTCAGTGAAGTTGGATCTTTATGTGTAAGATGTAGTTACAGCATYTGCCAGCAGGGGCTGACTACTAAAAACACAGCCGCCAAACCTTCAGCCCCTGGGTTGCTCATTCATTCTCAGTAACAACAAACACAGTACTGAGGGTCTGACTGAAACGTTGTAGCGTGTTTGTAGGATCGATTAGCGTCGTCCTCAAAGAGCCAGTGTAGGAGCACCTGACCCTGTGTCCCAAAAGTCATGACTTGTCAACAGGAATCAAGTGTGCTAATTCATTTCACACGCTGAACAGAACCCCATTCAAGAGCCATTTCACCTCATGAATATTCAAGTGATGACATCATTATGCATATTCATAGATGGACTTTGCTTTAGGTTAACAATAGGCCCTGGTGTGTCTGCTGAAGGCAGGAGAATTAGGTGTGAGCTGCTGAGCTGGTCACGGGCCAGTCTGATAGTTTGATCAGACTGGCCCGATAGTTTGGCCAGTCCGGGTTTGATTAGATTTCTCTTTCTGTGATGTTCAGCTTTACCGCTGTGAAATGATGCCCGGGGAGCCTTTTGTACCAAAGCCCAGACACACACACACACACACACACAGGCTTGCAGACTGTACAGGTTTTTAAAGGTAGGGTAGGCAATTTTGAAGAGGCTAGCAATATCAAGCTAGCTTTAAATGCATAAGATCCCGTCATCCCTTCATAGCGCACTACAAAGCCATGTCTCCTAAAACACACAAACACACAGATTAGAGAAGATAGTGTGCACTAGCAGGGCGTGCAAAGGTATGCAAATACACAGTGTGACAGGCAAGTCAGCATCCAATCATTGCATTCGGACCGAATCACCAATTATTGCATTGATTAAAAGAACATTTTATGGTCCCGCCCCTTCCAAAGAAGATAAAATGTAAATGTACTTTACTGAGCGATTGCTATCAAGACCGGCATAACACAAAATGTTTCTGGAAAAAATCTGCCTTTAAGCACACAGACCTGAAAACAGGTGGCCAATCAACACACAGTTTTTAAATGCGTTGTGTTTTATAATAACCTGCTAACAAATTATGCAGATTGCATTAGGCTTATATAACCTTCAAACTTGAAATCTGTCTTCAATCTGTCTAATTATTCAAACTGCATAAAGCCTGTCTCACCTTCAGTCTTCAAAACAACATTTAATCTGTGTTCAAGCTGCAGCGTTTGTCAAGCCAGCATTGAAAGTTTGTCTTGGCAGACTCGAGCATTTTGTCCTAGAGTCACTGTTGTGTAAGTATTGTGTGTAATATTGTGCGTGAAGCAGATTTGCTGTGTAAGTCTTTAGAAATGTAAATGAGGAGAGTGAGAGTCTCAGCAGTTCAGTGATGGTAGAAAAGGGCTCAGCTGATTCGCTGGGGTGGTTCCTCTGCTCTCTCTATCTCTCTGCTCTCTCTCTCTCGCTGGCTCCACACCTCGTCCACCTCCCTCCATCACCCGTCTCCTCTAACTGCTCTCTTCATTCTGTGACTTATGACTCTCAGTTCTTCTCTCCTCACAAACTCTCTTTTCTGCTCTCGCTTCACTGTTTCATTAGATCTGCGCTCCATCTCTCTGTTTCTCTTTAGAAGAATCAGGGATCATTTCTTCGCCGGCTTTCTGCTACAGACTGTAATCAGACGCTCTGTGGGAGAACAGATCTCCGTATCGTTTGTTCCATCCATCTCTGTCTTTTATGTTTCCGCTCATTCTATCTGTCTGATTTTGGAGCAGTGGCTTTTATTCTGACGGAGAGGTGCATGTTAGTCCTCTGTTGGCTAGTGGATGCGTTCAGTGATGCGGCGCAGCCGATAGCGTGTCGGGCTACAGAGTCGCTCACCAGTTGAATGCAGTATGAAGAAGCAGTGGGGGAGCATGGAGGTGCGTGGCCGAACACCCTGAGGAGAGAGAGATTTGTGAAGCAAATCTCGCCGCAGCTGCATGCGTGTCTGCCTGAGGAACACGTTGTGCCTGCACGTCCGTCTGTGAGTACAGGCGCATGCTGAGCGGAGAGTCTCAGAGCTTCAGATGAGCGTGTGAAGTAGCTGTCAGAGCAAACAGGTTGCTGGTGCAGTATTTACTGTCTCTGTAGTTTTACACGCTGCTGCATGGCTGCAAATTAAAGACCGCTCGCCCAACACAACATTTACGATGGTTTCTGCCATACAGCTGCATGTGAAGGCGAAAGATCGCATTGTTTGACTTTTAAAATGTAGCTTATAAGTTGTTCTGCTCTCTATTTAGAACAATTTTGACTCAAAAAAATTCAAGTCTAGTTGTGTGTGTCCATGTTGTTTGAGAGGGAGACTGTGTGTGTGTTTGTGTGTGTGCGTGTGTGCTCAGTGACCTGGTTCTGTTCTTCCATTCATTCTTTTCTCCAGTTATTATGGTCTATGGCATAGTCTCTGCCTATGATTTGCATTTTAGATGATGTCATTGATGTAATTTCACTGTTTGCTTTCGGTGTATGTGCTGGAGTTTCTGCCTGCATCCTTTAGACCGGTCAACACATGACCTTTAACTGAGTTTGAGGGTTGTCTTGTACATTGCTCTGTCTGTGGCCACCCCTCTAATTTTCACAGCGTCTGATTGTAGGTGCTTACAGGTGGTTGTTTACGGGCCTTATAAGTATCAGACCACCTTCATGTAAATGAGCTCACAAAATGAACTAGAATGTATTTTAATGCTAAAATCTTTCATTTTGAATGTTTCGACCACTGGCACACAGGGAAATGCTTGGTAAAAACCTGGCGAATGTTATTTTTGTGATGCAGAAATAACACACACATTTAACTAGCAGGACCCGTAATTTCACTGCTGCAAAAAACCAAACAAAGTTGAATGTGTTATTATGTATTGATTTTACCCATAATGCAACGCTCCTCTTTTTATGTTGTTCGCAGCAACGAGCTCCACTAAGCTGGAGGACCTGAGCTATCTGGATGAACAGAGGAACACCCCCCTGCGGACGTCCATTCGCGTGCCCTGGCACAACACGGGCAGCAGAGCTCCACACGACAAAGGTACAGCTGCGTTTCTGCCTGTTTGTACATAAATGGATACTGGTTTACTCTGCTGTGTGTGATTGTGTGTGTATGATTCTCATGAAACCTGTCAAAAACATATCCAGGTCATATTTTACCCCAAAATTAAATGAATTTTTTTGAAGTATATGTTTGTTAAAGATAGGATTACTGTACTACAGTCATATTTTACTGTACTACAGTAAAAAGTACAGTAAAATATGACTGTAGTACAGTAATGAAAAAATATATAGAAAATATAAAATATCTGAAAGATAATGAGAACTTACATTAATGTCATGATACAAAAAAAGGACCCAAAACAGGTTTAATTTTCTCGCAAAAAAAAATCCTGAATTGTTTCTACTGGTTTTAGGCGGAAATATGAAGCGAATGTGTTCTTGAGATGTTCGGCGACTCTCACACAGTCTGAAGTTTTGTTGTGGTCTCTGTTGACAAGCTGAATAAGCCCTTGAGTCTTCTCTCAGGGCTGGTGATCAGAGCTTCATTCCTCCAGCATGTGAATAGTGAGGTGCTCTCGGTAGCCTTCATATGCTGAATGAAGAGTTTAAAAGAGAGATATACATTTGTGTCAGTTTGGGCCATTAATAATGCACGAAAACACTGATAAATACAAGTGTTGTGTCTCGGTTCCGGTCTTGTTCTCTATAAATGCATGTAACCCTGAGGGCAGAGCTGAGGTCTGTTCCAGGAGCCTGTATATGTTTGTGTGTATTTGTCCGTGTGTGTGTGTGTACTGACCTTGTCGAACGTTCTAATAAGTAATGAGAGACATGAGAGGTTTGATTCAATCACAGCCAGTGGCAGCGATGCACATTCTCTAAATCTGTCTCCTGGTGATGATTCAGCTTTCATGAGTGTCTGTGGACACTCGGTCCACGCGGTTTATCCCTGTGACCCTCTAACTCTGGACTTCAGAATCAGGTTTTCTGGTTTTCAAGCTCTCATCGTATCAGTCCAGTGTTTTGTAGTCGTGACTTCATTGTTGCACCCTGCCCGGCACCAGCCAATCAGAATGAAAGCAGCCATTTCAGCAGCTCTCCATGTGTATACATCAGTCAGTCAGTGTACAAGCTGTGGGTGGTCCGTATTGCCTGGTTTCATAATGCAAATTGTAATTATTTGTCCACACTTCTGTTTTACTTCCGATCTGTGTCTATACAGCAGAGATCGCAATATTCATCAAGTTACTGTATATCACATGTATCTTTAATATATCGTGCAGCCCCAGTATGATCTCTTACCAGTGAGTTGTGTGTGTTTTTCAGCCCGCTTCACTCCCTATAAGCCTACAGACATTATGCTCAAGCCGCTGCTGTTCGAAGTTCCCAGCATCACCACTGACTCTGTCTTCGTGGGCCGTGATTGGCTGTTCCAGCAGCTTGATGATGACCTGAGGCCCAGCGACTCGGGCGAGAGCTCAGGGGTCATCCTGGTGGGTAACGTGGGCTTTGGCAAAACCGCTATCGTCTCCCGCCTGGTGGCTCTCAGTTGCCATGGCGGCCGCATGCGACAGATCGCATCCAACAGCCCGACTGTTTCTCCAAAATGTGAGTGTGGAATGTGGGTTTCACAACATGTGACACTACAAACTACATGCAGAACAACACACAACAAAACACACACAACTCGCTACTCTGAGCAAAGCCATGGTTAAGACAAAAAATAAATGATATGCATTCAAAATATATCTCTGATGATAACAGTGAACGTTTTATTGGAAAGTTTTGTGAACTAAACATTATGAAAGTGATTTGGTCTCACAATGGTAATTGCCTGGTTTAACAGACAGGGCTTAAGCCTCCTCCCAAGCTACAATGCATTTTTAAGCTGTCTTAACCGAAGGCAACTTGCACTGACTTAAAATATATCAGTGCCATTGTTTTTCACACGTATGTAAAAGCTACTTAAATCTTCTAATTTAAGCAAGCTCTACTGCTGGCTTAATCTAGGCCCTGTCTGTAAAACCAAGCCAGTATTATTTTTTTTATAAAAAGGAAATTTGTGCAGATGTTCACCTGTCGCATGTGTATTTGTTCAGGTGGGGAGCAGAGTTCAGATTTGCCCCTGAGTCAGCCGCCTCAACCCACTCCTCCCCCTAGTGCTACCAACACCCTGCGGTCCAACAGCTGTCCCAGCACACCAGAGCTCCAGCGCGGCCGCGAGGAGGCTGTCAAACGCCTGGCAGCGAAGGTGATCTCACTAATCCCTTTATTGACATTTTATTACTATACGACTGGAATGAGCCCAACAGTTGGCTGGATTTACCTTCATGCATGTGCAATAACAGTAGAGACATGTTTGGCTGCTTGGCTACAGTGACTGTGGAAATGATGGTTGGCAAGTTTCTCCCACAGAAACCAGCAGGTCTTTCATAGCTGGATTTAAGCCTCATTGATGTGTGTGTGTGCTGAGACATATGTTATAGAACATTCCATCTGTTTGAGTGACAGATTCTCCAATCGCTCTCTCAGTCACGCTGCTAATAAAGAGACACAGGTGTGCAGAAGCTGAATCATAGGTGCAGGCCGTGACCTCTGATTTACAGTGTTGACAGTGACTTGTGTAGGATGTATATATGTTCTGGATGTTTCCAGCGTTGCCTGTAACTACAAACTCTTTTGATAATCAATTCATCTGTTAAATGTTACTTTATTGTGACCCGTGCGGGCAAAATGAGCCACAGTGAACACATTTTCAAACGTGAGTGCTTGTTATTTTCGCATTTTCTCTTGAAAAATTGTAAAAATGATATTAAAATGATATAAAAATGATATACTACCAAAAATGAGTGAGCTACACCTGCCTAAAGCACGGGTTGTCGAGAGGAGACCAAAGAAAATGGCAATTGTCATTGCCAAGGATTATTATTAAGATTCAGAAAGATACACCTGTCAGAAAATGTACAATGATACTTATAGATGTTAAATGCTATTTGGAGCATTGTGATCTGTAGACGAGGGCCTAATGAACTCATTTTTGTGAAAGCTTTAAATTAGACCAAAAACTGACATTTTTCACTTGTTTTGCCTGTAGCTCGTAATCAGCCCGTACTCATTCCGACTCATTTTGCCAGCACGGGTCACAATTAATTAATTAAAATAATTGAATATATATTTCCTAACGCTTTCCTTGAAACAGTGCTTAAATTGAAGTCTATATAATGCATGCTATACATTGTGTGTAAAAAAACTAACATGAAGTTTCTAACTGATCCTAACTGGTCTCCACTGAAAACACAAGACTGTTCTGATTTATGGCACAGACTTATGAATTCAGACTGAAGGGAATGTTTGGAGGCTGATGGTAATTCATGACTTCTGTATACAGGCACATGTGGTTTTGCACTAATGCTGCTAATGGACTTTGATGAATATGTGGTGATGTCATAGTTCTGGCCATGCCATTGTTTTAATGGGGCTTCGGTGTGATGATGTATTTCCTGTCAGACAGACAGGTTTACGATGAAAAGATGTGTCGCATCTGTCCAGTGTAGCACAAGAGGCTGTTACTGTGTGTCTTTGTGTAGTATTTTATACCACATTTATACTGTCAAACAGTGTTCCATCTAAAGCTCATGTTGATCCAGCTAACAGGGAACGTTTTTAAAACATTGGTGAATGTACCCTAAAAGGTTTCTCAAAAACTTGCAGTAATATTAGTAGAATGTTTTTATCATTGTATCTCTCTCTCTTTCTCTCTCTCTCTATATATATATATATTTATGATATATATATATATCAAAATTGCTATACTTAAGTTGTTAACATTTTAAAAACGTTAAAAAATTAACTAAATGTTTAAATAAGGTTCTTATAACCATATAACATTAATACAACATCTAAAAAACTGAACGTTTTGAACGTTTCATAGAACTTTCCAAAACAAGGTTTTTAATGTTTTTGTTACTAATTTGTATCGTTATGGAAACGTTCTTACCTAAAATTGTTAGCTGGGGACAGACGGGATGAAAAACTGAATAGGTGTCAAAATATTGGATCTGTACATTACATCTCTCAGTGTCTATGCTGTGTGAGTTTCCTCATTAGACCGTGTTGTGTGGAGCAAGAGAATCTGCGACGCTTGTTTCTTAGGATGTGTTTCGGGTCGTGCTGCTTTAGTATGACTGATTCTGCTTTTGAAGTTCACAGAGGAGCGATTGGAACAGGGCCAGTGCTGTTAATTTCAGAGACTTTGAGAACTGCATGTTTCGGCCTGTTGAAACGCAGAAGAATGAAACTGAGATGGCGTCCACCCAGAGTTCTTCTTTCACCCTCTCAGTGTGACGGCTGACGGTCTAATCTCTGCATTCACTCTTTGAATAACTGCTCTCTTACACTGCTTCAACTGTCTGAAAAATCATTAGCAGTGTTTGCTGAGGGAGCTTGTTGCTGTGAAAACTCTGAGCCCAAGTCCTAAACTCGTCACATGTCACAGCGTCACACCGCAGGCCGTTTTTGGACACGAGTTTGTTGATTGACATCAAAAATTCACAAAACGTTTATATAGCGAATAGTCTTGAATTTACTCTGACCTCTGTGTGTTTTTGAAGAATTCTGATTTTTCCTGTTTTCCGCCCGTGTCGGGTTTAGCAGAACCAGGGGTTGTTCTGATGATTGGTTCTGTGTTGTCTCTGTACATCTCTGTCTTAATAGAGCGAGATGTCCTCTGTCAAACACAATGTGAGCTAAATGATGTATTAACCACGTTTCTCGGGAGAACCTGCAGTCCCTCGCGTGTTACCATGGCAACAGGTTAGCAGGGTGGTCATTTGGTCGCGTTTAAAGAGAATCGCACCCACGTGGGCGCAGAGGCTCAGGGACGACCAGCGCAGCAGACAGCTGCAAATCGCACGTTTGCTGATAAGACAAAAGCACTTAATTAAACGTTCATCGCTAATCAGTTTACAGCGTCATGGTAATTTTTTTGACAAACAAGTGTTTGTCTTTGGGCAAATGAAATTGGGTGTGTTTTAATTAGTCCCAGCGTGCATCAATCTTACAAGCAGAAGTTTATTATTTTTACGCCATTTTCATTAGTTTGTCGAGTGATTAATTGACATTTATTGACATTTGATAAGTGCCTGTTTTTAAACCGGTCACAATTTCACACACACGGACATAGAAATCTGGGTGCAACTTAGTCTGATGTTAGCCAGGTTTATTGAACAGTTACAGCCTGCTTTGACCAACAGCTTGTATTTGTTTTCACCTGTCCGACAGGTATCGCATCCAACTGCAGCTTTTTCATCTTAAATCGTTGTTACCACTGTAATAGATGAAAGTGTGAAAAAGCGTGTTGAAATAACGGTGCAGCTGTCTTTGTAAACGAGTGTACAGAATGGATTTTTTTGCCTGTGAATCTAGTTTACTTTCGGCTAAAACAAACCTAAAACAAAACTCTGAATGTCTTTCAAAGATTTGTTACAGTGCCACTAACTTGGCATACCTTGTCTAATCCAGTGATTCATTTGAGAGCTGCAATACTGGGGAAGATTATTAAAGCTGCACACCGTAACTCTTTTTGGGTTAAAAATGAACATAAATTAGTTATTGAGGAAGTACATGACAAATCTCATTCACTTAACCTGATTCACGACAGTAAGTTTATAATGATATATAATTGGCCTGTTTGGCTTCATTTGACTACAAATGTAATGAGAAGTACGTAAAAGTAACCTGCAATTCTATGTTCCAAACAGAGAGCCAAAGTTGCACATTGCAGCTTTAAACGAACAACCGAAATGATTTGTTTAATAGTTTTCTTCAATAAATCATATGTGAGGATTGGCTAATCAATGAGGCTCAAAGGCCTGAGAGAATCCACAGCATTCAAGAGATTGAGCGTTTTAATGTGCTATTTAGATGAAGCCCTTGGAGGTTCTTTAACGGTGGTTTGCTCATAGCGAGCGAGTTAATGGTCCCTCCACCTGAAGGAGTTAAGATTGATGCTCTTGCCCCAGACCTCATCTCAGGGTAAAGACCACACCATTCCTATTAACCCTAGCTGTCCAGATGGGAAATATACCCATTTGTCAAACAGCGGTTTCAATAATGCATCAGCAAATTAAGAGGGACCCTCGTAAGGCCAGTGCCTGGGGGAAGTCTTCTGTCTCACCCTTCCTCACCAGGTTCCTTCACTGTGGTCCAGCACGAGTGACTGTGGAGATCTGAGGACACCTCTTGAAAGAGAATCATCTGTCCTAAATAATTCTCTTAGAGGATCTCGTGCCTACAGATTTTTTGTGAGATGAATATTAATAAAGCAATGCGCCACTCAAGGCCGCCTGTAGAGTGATTTTACCTTGGTTCTTAGGTCAAATGTTAACCCCTGTAGTTAACTGTAGTAAAAATTACTGTTACCCCTGAAGTGGCTTTATTGCTTTATTAAATGGATACATTATCAATGAGTTGTAATGAACTAGCCGGATAAACAGTATTAGTAATATAGATTATTGGCTTAACCGTAAGCCACTTATGGTCGTCTTGAAAACAACAGGCTTGTGCAATGTTTACCAGAATTTAGTGCAGGTGTTCCCTGCTTCCCTTATCGGAAATTAACCATGTTTAATTCTTATAGTAAAAGTGCAAATACTATAGTTTATGGCGTCTTGATTACCATTTGTATAACACAGTTTCACTACACATACAATGGTTAAACTATGTTTACCTATATTAATCCTGTTTTTTGGTTTAAACAATGGTAAAAACATGGTTAATTTTGTAAAACTCTCTCATGTTCTCTGTGATACCATTCTGATAACAGAATTACTGATTATTAGATAGACGTTTAACTTTAAACATTTCTTTAGACATTCTTACATGAAACATTTTAAACATAGTTGACAACAACGGCGGTGTGGTTGAAATGGAGGTTTTTGTGATGTACATCATTGTACTGCGGGTGTTGAAAGTTTTTGAGAGGTTTTTGAAATGCTCTCTGTCTGCTCCGTCTCCAGGTAGTGGCGTATCATTACTGTCAGGCTGATAACGCGTACACCTGTCTGGTTCCGGAGTTTGTTCACAGTGTGGCTGCTCTCCTGTGCCGAGCCCAGCAGCTCACAGCATACAGAGACCTCCTGCTGAAGGAGCCTCATCTACAGAGCGTGCTCAGTCTGCGCTCCTGCGTGCAAGACCCCGCCGCTGCCTTCCGCAGGGGCGTTATTCAACCGCTCATCAACCTGCGCAAAGGTAGAGAAACACAAAACCTGTGCACATCAACATGAAACAAAGTCCCTTGAAAGAAAACCCCGCACTCAGCGGCCATCTTTGGGTAACAATTTCCGTCATACAAGACCAAGTTCTACAAAGCTACAATAAAACAATATATTTCCAACCAACTATTAAACCTGACATCAGCTGTACCATTAATTCTGTTTCTTCAGCTCAAATTGTACTATAAAAACGAAACCAAACCCCTTTAATTTTGAAACCAAAGATAGTTTTGAAATGTTTAACAAGCACATGTGGGTGTTCTGCTGTCCCCAGACCATTGGCCATGTTCACAGCGATACATCAGATTACAGAAGTAAAACGCTTTGGGAATGGCATTTCATTCTGGCTTCAATTTCATAATTGAGTGATTAATCTTTTGGCCTCGTCTCTGATGTCTTTTCTGCATCTATTAGAGATCAAAGTATGTTTGGTGGGCAGCAGAAACCTCAGCGCATGAGTCCGGGCTGCATGCGTTTGATGTGCAGCAGGTGCTCCGCTTATATGAATAGGGCAAATTTCCTTTGTAGTCGCATTTAATGCAAAGTCAATTTCCTGAAGGCTGTCAGCATCTACTAATGCCTCGTCCCCGGTTCCTTCCTTTAGTCACCGAAAATGAAAGATTCTTTATATTCTTTACTGTTTATTTAGAAACATCGACAATTATGGGTAGGGTTGAGATTTGAGAATCGCTTCTTATTCAGAACCTATAAAAATGCCAAAGGATTTGCATTGTGTTCAGTCCTGTTAATTGGTAGTTAATGGTTCTCCATTGGTCCATGGTCCGGTGTGCACATATATGTGTACACATAAACAAAGACCCAAACACACATTATTGACAAGACCCAAACCTTGAGTTTTTCCTTCTAATCCTCTACAGGTTTATCCTATAGCACCAGTGGGTTTATTTTTTTCCTTAAACCATCAGAGGAGATCTCAAGGTTAGCATGATCCGTTGTACCAGAGGTCTCAATCAATACTTCATTGTACGAGTGTGTGTTTCAGATGAAGATAAACAAACCCAATCTTTGTTTTATAGAGACGCGAGACACTCCAGATCAATACAGCAGGGGAGGAAGCTCAGCTCATACTGCTAGATAGCCTTTATTCATCATTTTTTCTTCTTTTCCAGTAAAATATCTGAAGATCAAAGATAAAAATTCTAAAGATCCATAAATTAGGTACATTTAGAGGTGGGGTAGGACAGTTTTGGAGAGGGTGGCAATAGCAACCTAGCTTTGAAAGTATAAGACTACGGACCAAATGCAATGATTGGACGAACATTTTATAATCCGGCTATATAAGTGCTATATTTAGACCATTGTAGTGATTGCTATCAGGATATGAAGATGCTTTTAAGCAGAATAACAAAAAGTGGTTCTGGAAAAGATCGCCTTTATTAAGAAAGAAATTCTGATGCAAAATTGCATATAATTTAACATTTTATATTTTAAATTAGGTTAAAGATCTAATTGTTGGTAAATTGTGTGCCGTAAAAATGCATGTTTAAAACAAAGAAAATAATTATTAACATCGTTTTATGTTCTTTTATTGTCTTTCTTGTTTTAAATAAATACTAGTGAAGAAAATGACTTTTGCCGTGTTTCTGCGGTCAGTGTGTCGACTGTAAAGAATTGAGTTTCCATCCAGCCGGTGATGTGTGAGGGAGATTCAGAGTCAGAGATGGATCAGGGATTCCTAGATCCTAAATCTTCTGCTCAGTGAATAAATATTTCTCTGTTTCTGTGTTATTCCTCTTTGATTGATCTGCTCTGGAAAGTCGCTCAGATCTCCATGTGTAATGAATTATTAAAGTGACTCCTGGTGTCTCTGAGGGGACAGTTTGATTGAGGAGAATGTAAGATGTGGCGCAGCTGAGGAGCTCAAAAGAACCAAGAAATAAAAATTCGCTCATTATTTACTCGTTTATTTCAAACTCTATAACTTTATACTCTATAAATTTATATGACTTTTATTGTATGACTTTATTTCTCGGTGAAATGCAAAAGTAGAATACACACACTCTTCAAAACAGTTCGTAGATGATCATTGAATAACTGAACTAGCCTTTCACTTGTTTACTTCTGTACAACAGCCAATTTCAGAGTCTCATTGGATGTTTAATGAACAGTCTGCTGCAGATGAGTTTGCTGACGACTGGCGCTCTACGTTCATCTGTTTATTTTTCCAGAGAGGAAGATTCAGGAGGAAGATTACATTATATTGATTGACGGGCTGAATGAGGCAGAGTTTCACAAACCAGATTACGGGGACACTATCGCCTCCTTCGTTACCAAGATCATCTCAAAGTTCCCCAGCTGGCTGAAGCTGATGGTCACAGTGAGATCCAGTCTACTGGTGAGACATCACTATATGCTGTTCTCTGCACACAGTGTTCTAGAAATCACCACTGAAGTC